>APFE030285578.1:125072-137630 GCA_000404065.3 Pinus taeda
CTAAGCTTTACTTGAGGTGAAGAAGGGATTTCTTGCTGGAGGATGATGCTGGGTCAGAACAATTGGTTGTAATCCTCTGGCTATTCTTGATATTAATAAAGCTATTCAAGTTTTCCTCCACATTCGTGTATGTTTGATTATATATGCATTTGTGTGGTTAATACATATCTGGTCCTGTATTATTTATGAATATAGATCTCCGTTCTTCGATAGTATTATGTTGCTTTGATTCCACAGGTACTCTCTGAAGCTATGTAAACAAAGAAGGAGCGGAAAAGATCTATCGAGAAGGAGAGGAACCGAGCAAGGAACCAAGCGCAAGACAAAGGTTGGTGTCCTCTGTTCTCCTCTTGCCTATTTTTCATAAAGGAAAACGAAAGTAGTTTTAACTTGTTTGTTTCTAAGATAGCTACCAGTCTTAGTGGGAATAGCAGCTCTAAGTGGACACTATTCCTGGTAATAGCCCTACAGAGGAAATCCACCATATCCTTAATCATTCCCTCACTATCCTCAATACCAATATCAATGTTATCCATACCATTCACCATAGCATCCGTTTCACCCTCAATTGACCTCAATTCAACCTTTCCCATTTCCACACACACAAACACCCCAAAGATCCATTCCCACTCCACTACCTGCATAAACATTTCGAATTCCCAATAATAAAACATCTCAATCCACTTATAATGTTGAGGTATTGCAAAATGATTCACCAACTGCCATTGAAGAACAAAAACCAGAAGAAGAAGATTCAGATAAGGTCCAAGAATCATGGATACTTATCGATAAAGAGTAGTTGTTGGAACCTGAGATTGAAAAGTTTCTTTCATGCCTATCACCAAATTATATGAATAGAGATCACACCTCTGAAGACTTGCATGGCACGATAGCAGGAAGCTAAGGAAGACAAGATTACATTGAATCTTGGTTCAAAATAGTCATTAGATCCCAGTATTCCATTCTTCAGTATCTTCTGACATCATCTCAATCGAGGCAGTTGGTCTCTCATATACTAGTACATATCAAAGAGTATATTTCAAACTTACATATGCGTTTATCTATCATCTTGTTACACATGGTTCCATTGGAAGTATTCATATACTTGAACGAGATTTCATTTTTCAAGTAGCGTAGGAAATATAAAAAATATAAAAATAAAATTAAAAAGTAATGAGAAAAATAAGTCCTATTGTGAAAACCAGCTTGTTGACGCAATTGGACATGAGCTTTGCTTGAAAACGAGGAAGCTGGTGAGCAAAGTTCACAATAAGTTCTGTAATTTCATGATGGTTTCAATCTTTTATTATGGTTCTTCAAATCATTTTTGGTTCTATGGTCAAATTGGTTGATATGGGATTCCTTAAGGCCCACCTTCCAATAAATATTGTCCCACCGACCTCAACACCTTATTTTGGATCAATATCAAAGATTATTTGGAGTGCCTTGGAACTTGGATACATCAACGGGAAGCCTCCTCATTGACAACAATGGGAATACAACAATGTCTCTTGATTTTTAGACCTTGCAGGTGACTCGATTTCAACACATTCATTCGTCCCTGTCAAGATGCACTTAGGTACCTTGACACTCATTTACATTATCGGTGAGTTGTCTCTCATTGGTTAACGATTTTCATTAATGATTGTTAATCCAATGATTTCTTTCCACTTTCCATGCTCGAATTTGGCACATTCATTGACATGGTAAGAATTGTACCATGATTTTTGGTTTTGGATGAAGACTAATGGTTTTATGTAATCAACAACAACTGGCAGCAGTATATTTTATTGGTTTCTTGTAGTAGCATGTTCATATTTTTTTCATTCAACAACGGCATGATGGCACCATTACAACACTTTTTCATTCATTTCATTTTCAAGCAAAATAATAAAATTGGGCCTATTTCAGTCAATATGCATTATGTTTCATGGTTTCTACTTTAGAATGCAGTACACAATCCAAATAAGAAGTTCAAACTCAGAGAAAACTACTTTTTCAAAAAATTTACATTTTCCACAAATAGCTACGGAAAGTTGCAGTTTCTGTAGCTATTGCTGTAACAACCTGTTTTCATTGTAGCAGTTTTTTCTAGAGGCAATTTTGGTACAAATATTGTAGGAGATTGGAGCAGAAATAAAAAATTCTGAGCTTTTGGGTTTTCTCATAATATGGTAAATTGAGTAAAACATGGACATAATTCCAAAAAATGCAATTTCCAGGACTTTTTAGCGGGATTTTAAAGCAGATTTTCATTTTTTCACCATTATGGACATATTAGGCTAGATTTCGGTATTTTTTCACAACAACATATTTTCTTCATCAAAATGAGATTTTGAAGGCATGAAGCAGTAAACAAGGTAAAAATACACCATTTCCCTTTTGAATCACTCAATTTGGCCTTAAAATGAGTTCGTGACATATGTTTTTTGTTGCAACGTTGGGCAACGTGAAGCGTGAAACATGGCAAAATTGATTTGACCATATCTTGCAAACCGTGCATCCGTTGGTCTTGAAAGTTTTATGAGAATTGCATTGAGTCAGGGTAAATAAATACACAAAATTTCAAGAAATTCCAGTGTGTATCTTTCAAGAAAGTGGTCACTTTCACCTACAAACATTTCTGAAATTTCTCAGGATATGTGCACCCATTGGCTGAGATTTTTTGTGGGAAGGTGCATAAAAATGATGGTAATAACATCAAAAAAATTAAGGAGAAATGGATTTATCGTTTGAGAGAAATTTAAAAAACAAGTTGGTTACATGAAAATGGTACATTTCGTGGAGCAACGTGAAAGTGATGGAGCAACGTACTTGAGCCAAATCAACATCTACAACTCCTACTTCAGCATTTCAAGTTCTTCAAAAGATAAAATAGAGGTAAAACTAGCCTTACACTTTTTAATTTGTTAAATTTTTTGGAAATTTTAATAAGAAAGCTATTGTAAAACATGTGATATATGTATTTCACTTTATCATATCCACATTCTTCAAACCATTTTCTCAATCCTTCATTCATATTCTACTTTTCATGCATACTCAATCCCAATAATTGTTTCCAACCTTCATTCCTTATTGGATACTCAACAAACCTCGTTATGGTTGAACCCCATTCCATGATTGCATAATCTTTTCCTTCATAAGGTCTTATGTTTTTCCTAGTAATAATGTTGTCTCCCACCATTCTCATGTTTAACTTTCTCTTCTTGATGCAATATAAATTAACTCATATCTTCTTGATGAACAATTTGACCTTCTTGGCCTTCATATGAGACTAATTCAAATGTGGAGATGATTTTCTGAATGAACCATCATAGCACATGGTTGTAGCACATGATAAAAAAATACATGGGGCATTTGGATTATGTGTCATATTGTTCATCTTCATATTTCTAATGGAAGCCAAGAAATGATGAGTACAAAGCCACAAGAAGAAGAAGGTTGCAAGAAGGCTTTGTTCACACTCTTGAAATCACTTGGAAGTATATTTTAGGCTTTGATAAATTGTACAACCCTCACCTACAACTCTTATTTTGTGTTATGTGCAACTCATCTTGTCAAAGCTTCACATTGGAAATTCTTCTTATTTCATTAGTTTATGATTTCTTGAAGAAACTATTTGATAACATTGTTGAAGTAGGATTGGTTCCTATAAAAAAAAATGTTTCTATGCATGGACGATAAGAAGATAAGAATTATAGGTTGCAATTTATGATCATTTTCAACCATTCTAATGGGATGAATTTTACAAGGAGGGAAAGCACATTATATGGATGTAGTAAGAGTCTTGATTTGTCCTTCACAATGTGACATTCTATCAAGGATTTAACAAATTGTGCATAACTTAGTAGTTAAGAACCTCATAAATAGTTTCCAAGTTATTGAAAGAGTTATATTTTGTTAAACACACATGGGCAACAACAAATAGGAAAGATAAAACATGAGAGTACAATTTTTATTAACAAATGATTTACATTTATAGTACATGTTGTGACCGTTGGGTTTCACATCCCAAGGTCTCTTGGACTCCTTTTGTCCATTCAGTTTCCTCACTAACCCATTGAGGATTAGGTGTCCAACATTCCCCCCCTTAATCCGAAGGGTTATGTGTGAGTCCAAGAAGAGAGCTGTAATACAAAATGTGCAAAAATGAATGGCAGCACTATGCTGAATGTGCTCTCTAAAATGTTGGTATAAAGGGCAGTGGTTTAAGGATGACCACCAACACTGGAACATTTAGTGCAGTTCCCGAAAATTTTCCAAAACTGGCAAGAAGCTGAAGTCTTATGCTAGAGGAAGTGCTCCTATTGTTTTGAAGAGGGAAACCTTCAACCATGAAAGGGAGGTCTCACCTCGCATAAAAGGGAGAACTTCAACTTGAAAAGGGAAGTCTCAACCTGTGATGGTTTAAGGATGACCAACAACACTGGAATGATTAATGCAATTCCTGGAACTCTTCCAAAACTGGCAAGAAGCTGGAGTCTTCTGCTAGAGGAAGTGTTCTCAATTTTGTTCCTGGAATTCTTCCGAAATTGGCAAGAAGTTGAAGTTTTCTGCTAGAGGAAGTGTCCCATATTATCAACTGGAGGCATGCTCAGGGGCATCTTTGTTTCTGGCTACAACTTTGAAACTGGTGTGGTAGGATGTGGCTCAGGCTCGCTTGATGTGACTTTGAAGCTTGCAGATGACCATCATTTCCCCCCCTGTCAGATACAAGGTGAGATGATGGAGAAAACTCAACTGCAAGACTATTCAATACTCCGGAACAGGTTCTGACATGTGTTTGGAATATCTTCTTGGCTGTTGATGCCCATTGCCAAGAAGCGATCCATCCAAGATGAATCTTTGTTCTTGCAGGACGTTTGTTTCTGAAGCATCTGTGTGAAGAATGGGTGGTTTTATGATAGTGCTTACATGGATGAAGATCAAAACACTGATCTTTCAAATGGCCAACTCGGTCACAGTGTTGGCATTTCACAATCTGTTGTTGTTGTTGTTGCTGTGGAAGAGGGGCAGAGTCTGGAACAGTTGGAGGTGAACTGTCATGAGGAGCAGGTGAACTGTCATGAATGAATCCAACACTCTGAAACTGAATGGGCTTGGTGTAGTCTGGAATATGAAAGGACAAGTCCTTGTCATATCCAAGACCAGTTCTGTGCTTGTTGTGGACAAGCTGTTCCCAAGGTCTGATGATGGGCTTGGGAAGTGCAGACTAAGTTTCTTCATTTGCATGTATAATTGTTGGTTTATTGGGTACTAAATCTGAACCAACTGTAAAATTATTGACTTGCTTCTAATGGTTTGCAGTCTCAATGTTCTGAACATAAACATGTTCAGAATGACTCCTCTGTTTTAGTTCTTCTTGATGTAGCTGAGTTTCAAGCTGCAAAAAATCAATTTTCTCTTATGCATTTTGTAGAAAAACTTGAATGTCTGTGAGAGAAACTTTGATGACTTTTAATGTTTCATGATTAGTAGACAATATGAAAATTTTGAGGAACTCTAATACTTCACTGATACTAGTCATTTTTTCTTTCAATGTCAGATTTACACCTTAAAAACTGATCACAACTACTACTCTGTGCATAAAAGTAATACCCACTCATAGTACACAACAATATCCTTTATAAATGTGTAGCAAATGAATCAAGGAATCAATTCACATATATGTAGACAGAGACTATAATGAGTTTTAATACCACAACTGGGGCAGCAACAACTGCAAACATGCTTGGATCCTTCAAATACTCCTTCCCTTTTGAATAAGAAATGATGGCTAACAAAACCTCAACAATTATAACACTGTCATGGACAGGACTTGAATGCTCATATGCATTGACTGGGGTACGAATCAGTATTCTCTGATCTTGCCACTTTCTTCAAAGAAAACAATAGTCCACTTCAATATTTGAGATACCAGATTTGCATGAAAGCAATAGTCCACTTCAACTTTATGTAATAATTGCATGAAGATATTTGTAGTGATGTACACTGCTACCAAAGGTGCCACTCTGCAACTAGTTCATGATTCGCTATAGGACAAGTCCATGTCCCTTTATCAATAATCCCCTTGACTCCAAATGAACTACAGACAGAAAATGTCTTCTTTTCCTCAACTTGAGATATTGATCAATTTGCCCAAAGTTATCAGTGGTTCCAAGCCTATGAAGGACTGGAAACTTGGAGCAACTATAGCTATAGTGATAGCTCATGTCTCTGCCCTGTGTAGATTCCTTTACCAAAATTTAAATGATTTTCTGCAAATAGTTGCTATGCAGGCTCCTTCGCAATAAATGTTTTTTTTTTTTTTGCAAAACAAATGATATCAAGCAGTATTCAAGGCAGACCCCATCAACGAGGAAAAGAAAAGTTCTTTATAGCATGAAGGCTCAATCTTTTGTCTACAAAAATGTGTTTACAATGTACATGCATCTCCTATGAGATCTCTCGTTCAGTGCTTCTTGGGATGAATGCATGGACTTTATTCAACATTTTTCATGATCAACATTGGCTTTGTTGTTTTGATGATTAAACGTGCATAACTAAATTTCTTTCAACCCCAATGCCTTCGCTTTTGAAGAAAATCTGTATGTTAAATAAAAGTAGCAACATTTGACCATTCCAATGGCTCAGTGGAGAAAAGCAGTCACAAAACGAGGTATGCCGACATAGTTTGGAAATGATAATTCAGGTCACGCCATAAATCGGGGGGCACATCTGATTTTTCGCGTTAAAGTGACAGCATTCTGAATGGATAGTGTAAATACAAAAATTTATAGCACATTCAACATAGGTATATACAGTACATCATTGAACGTTCAACAGACTTTGACGGCAGGAGCTCAAGTGTAGCGACGTTAAACTTGGCTCTTGTATAAAAAGTATAAATGTATGTATGGACTTAAGTCTGGTAATCCATCCCTTCTCTGCACTCGGAAAATAAATAGCGGCTTGTTCTAGGAACTAGTTTAGAGCAACTCGCCCATTTAATAGCACATGAACATAGGTACTAATTGCATTTGAGCTTAGCTCCACGCATAGAAATGAAGGGATTGGTAATATGACCCTTTTCATGTCTGCTACAGGTTGTAAATTTCCATAATGAAAGAAAGGTGTTTCACATAGACGTCCTCCTCAACTTTTCAAAACACGCACAAAGTTTCAACGTTCAAATAAGTATGGGACAACGCATATGGGACAACGCTCCACTAGATAGTGCATTCAATTGAGCTTTAACAGTACTCCAACAGTGTCTCTCGGCTATCACCGTGGGATCGAATCAGCACAACACTTTACCAATACACCACCGTGGGCTCGAATCAACACGACACTTTGCCAAAACACCACCGTGGGCTTGAATCAGTGCAGAACTTTACCAATACACCACTATGGGCTTGAATCAGCACAGAAATTTACCAATACACCACCGTGGGAAGACACACCATTAACCACTTTACATGTTCAGAGGTTGGTTCTCAATGGAGGAAATATGGAAGATGCAATTCATGAGACAGAGACAACGTAGTAAAAATACCATACCATAGACATCTTACTAATGTCATAGACAACGTTAACTTACAACTCAAATAAATAAATAGCATACGCAGCTGCCACTGCAAATGTGGAGGTCTTCATTGCCATTGTCGTTACAGGTTATGAAACTAGAGAGAATCAATCAAAAGCTGAATCATGGGACTGAGCGAAGCAGCCAAATCCAAACTGCTAATCTCCAATAGCTTCTGGGACACAAATGCCTTGAACGGTGAAACTTCAGCTGAATCGTTCAAATAATGGCGTAGAGCTCCTAGAAATGCGTGTCTGTGCCACAACCGGTTCACCAGGAGAGAACAGCCGAAGACAGTAGGAAGATTCACCAACGTTAACTAACGGAGAGCATCATTCGAGTAGCAAATAGACAACGTTTTTCAAAACAGGAGCATCGTTCTTCAAAACAGTTCAATGTAGAATTTTGCTCGTTGCTCTGTTCAAACTGTGCGCTTACGCTGCTATTTGTAGACGACGCTAGGAGCTGGGCATTCTTTGTCAGTCCAAGAGACATTACACCCAAAAAAACGTGCAAACAATGATTAAAGAGCACAGGGAGGACAATATGAACAACCCAGGGAGCACAGAGGGCGCATATACTATCAAAGATTTGCAGCAGCGAATGAGGGGGCAGTAGACAGAAGGCACAGTCTTGATAGAAAAACGCATATATGACACTGCCACAGAAGGTGCAGACTTGACAGAGAAATGGTTAAAGATAGTGGAAGCATAATACGTTATAGCAGATGTGCATGAATTTCGATTAGGCACAACAGAGATATAATCCAAGGAATCAACAAAGTAAAAGCATCAAATTTCTGTCTGTTAGTTAATTAATGGAGTGATATGGACAGTGAACAGAAATGTCATAACTAATATGCACATAGAGACCACAAAATAAATGGCTCAAATTTGAGCAGGGTAGGAGATCGCCCGCTTTGATACCATGTTAAACACACATAGGTAGCAAAAAATAGGAAAGATAAAACATGAGAGTACAATTTTTATTAACAAATGATTTACATTTATAGTACATGTTGTGACCATTGGGTTTCACATCCCAAGGCCTCTTGGACTCCTTTTGTCCATTCGGCTTCCACACCAACCCATTGAGGATTACGTGTCCAACATATTTGAAAAAAAAAACATGAATGTGCAAAGTATTTGATAATAATGAAAATGTACTTGGATGTGCTACTTTGTGGGCACCCTTGCCCTTCACACAAGTTGTATATGATAATGTGCAAGGAGTTAATAAGTAATGTAGGGATGTTTGTTTTATTGGAGAAGAACAAATCAACAGGCATTTCTCCTACCTTTATAACATCCATGAGCAACCTAGTATGTGAAGACTTCAACTTATTTTAATTTCAGAGGATGGGTAACTCTTCTTTCTTACAACACAACAAGCAAATGTGGAAACAAAGAGTTATGCTACCAAATCTGTAATCTTGAAAAATGAGAGAGAAAAGTGCATCTTATTGAGATAGAGGGTCAATATTTCTCTCTTGGAGCTTTGGTCAAGGATGTAGTTGAAATGAAATAATAAAGGAACACAAGGAACCGGTTGGATTATAAAACTTTGCAATACTTTATTTGCATGAGGACATGCAAAATCTTCAGCGTGGGGAAATGTTGGGACTCCAAATTGTCATAATTCCATTAACCGAACTATTCATTTTACACCATTTCATCCATTGTTAGCATTTTTGACCATATTCCTCCATTAAATGCACCAAATTTCTGCACACATGTTTACATGGTTTATTATTATTATTTCCATTATTTTTAATGAATTAAGAAGACTTTTGCATGGTTTTACTAATGACAGTTTAGCAAGTTCAAGTTGCTGCAAATTTGTCAAGTTTTTGTAGCTATCTCCATGGTTAAGGTAGTAGCACCACTCTAGAATGATATCCGTCACATGGGCATTGTTTCTAGAAACTCCAATATGGATTGTGATTGGTCAAATTCCACCTAGCTTGCACATGTGGACCTCCAAGCAAAGATCAAGGGAAAATTGTAGCAGTTTTAACTTGTCAGCTTCAAACGCTCTTTGTGAGAAAATGAAAACAAATCTCAGAAAAAAAAGAAAAAAGAAAAAAAAAAAAAAAACATGGGTTTTGTTCATAACGGGCACAATTAAGTTCACGATGAGCTGTTTTCCCAGGTTCGTTACCACTTGGGAGATACTTTGGGTTCTTTGGAGCCCTATTTTGTAGTTGTGTGAGCAAGCAGTGCACCTATGTGTCAATAAACGTCCAGTCAAGAAAACAGAGGTTGGAATGGACTGTGCTTCATCAAATTCGTGGTAATTAAGTTTCTATTCGGTTCTATATTTAGCCATATGAATCTCTATGAAGTTACATTGTAATCACTATATAAACACACCATTGAAATAGATAAGGGAGGAAGTATTAAGTTAATTGCTGAAGAAATTGTGAATGAGACCTTCGCTTTTGCATTAATATGAAGTTACTTTTCTGATATGATGCGTATGTGATTATGAATCATACTTATTGGATGCAGAGGGCCCCTGCAGACAGTTAATGTTTTAGTTTATGTTTATTTCGTTTCTTTGTAATCGCTTTCATTCAATTGCTTTCTGTTATCATTGCATTCTAGTTTAATTATTTCACTGTTTTCATTATCTAGTATAAACTCAGTTATCTCATTTGATATTTCACATTTTGTTTATGTTTACAATCTTTCAATTAGTCTAGTTATCCAATGTTCTTTCGATTCATTACAGTTAGCCTCTTCATGCTTTTTAGAGCTATAATTTATGTACTCTGCAGTTTATAATTGGAGATTTATTTCATGCTTTTTGAACTTAGAATTGTATATATTAGACAAACTTTTGGATTTCAATACTTTGTTTCATAACAACAAGTTATTTATATAAGATTCATAATTTTAGGATGAATAATAAGGCATTTTAAAGATGACAATCAATTAGATACGATTTGATAGATTGATCTAACAATAGCTTAACTCTCATACATGCTAACAACAACTTAACTTTCAAAGTATGAATTTGTAGAAATCTAACTCTAATGAAAATCTAGATAAACAATGAAAATCTAAAAACAAGCATTACCATCATCTTACTAAACCAAAGAATAGGCTTCTAGCATATATAGTGCACTTGCACTTAATAAGTTTACCAACTTCGGTTGATAATTTATGCTCGCAATTTCAGAACATTAAATTGACTAAACAGTAATATCATAAGGGTTATTCACGGATTCGTCGGCTATGATTAGGGTTTTATGACTTTTGGCATAGTTGATCTAGATCCCCTATAAATATACACAACATAATGAAAGAAATTTTCCCTGATACTAATATGGTTCATAAATTCCCATTGATATTCCACTAGAAACTCTGTCAGAACATATCCTAGAAAATTATATTTAAAAATATGAAATCTACACTTTTACGATTTATCTCTTTATACTTCTAAATCTATAGATTAAAATTATGCAAAAATAGAGAAAAATGAAATAAAAAATCACAAGCACATTTGACATAAGATATGACATGGGAAACCCTTTTAGGAGAAAACCCAATTGGAAGGTGAGGTTGCTTTGTTCTCTTTGCCAGAATAGAAAATGGTTGTGAGTACAAAGAAGTATGGCCTATGGAGTGTGGGCTACTACATTGCACAAATACTCCCTACGTTCTCTATCTCCTATACCTCTCCATTATTATTTTTATTTATGGAACAAATGCACTCAAAAAGAATGACACCCCTTTTACTCCTAGTGGCCTAGTTATAACACAACTAGACAACCTATTAGTGGTTAGGTTTGATTGCCTCAACTCTTAACCAAAGTTACAATATGGAATATTCTAGAGTCTTATTCATCATGATCATGTGGCTAGCCCATTTTACATGAATAATGGGGAATGATGTGACTTCCTCTTGAATTAAAGTGGTGAAAATAGGAAGGTCAACTTCTAGGTGGCATAACTTTTGCATACGGATTCTGATTGAAGTGATTCTTGTGTTGTTCAAAAGGTATATATGTTTAGAATATGAAAAAATGTATAGGTGTAAAGCATAAACATTTTACCCCAAAACAATTTCATTTGATGCCTCAAAATGCTCCAAGAAGGTTTCAAATCTCAATTTGTCAAACTGAGTCCCATCAGTAAAAATGGTCTTGTGAGTTGATTACTCCACTTTTTCCAATCTAAAAGCATCAAGATGGATGAAAATCAATATAATGTCTCAATATATATCAATATATAAGGAATTATGATTCTTGGAATGATTCAAAAAGATTCAATATATTAGTTATGAAAATGCCATTTATAAAAATCATTAATATAGTAAATACAATTAACTTGATTTAAATAAGATAATGCAACACTTGAGAAACAACTCATTGAATCTTAAGAATGTTCTCATAAGCAAAGTGACAATGATATTAGTAAAACTCTAGATGTTATAGCAATATTATAGCAATGAGTTTGGAAAAATGATTAGTTCAAAGGAAGAACAAAGTATTATTTACCATTGAGTTATATTGATCATCTAATTATGGATATACAAGACTTGGAAGAATAAAAAATAGCTTCTAAAGTTGGGTTGCTTATTGGTGTCATACTTCACTCCTTCGCTGATCACAATCATAGAAACGTCACAAATATCTCTACCATTGCCACCTCATTTGAGAGGCACTTTGCAAAACTATAGAGATAGGTAGATGACCTAGAGAAACCCATGCCCTACTCTCTAGATCAGTGTACCATCTTGACAAAATTTGTCTGATGATTATCATTGAGGAATGTTGTTGGGTCCCTATAATACTAGTGATTACTCCATTACTATTGTAGTTGCATCCCTTATTAATATTGTTGTGCCCCTATTGTCCCCATATGTTTATTACTGTGCCCCATAGGATCCCTCTATTGTTATTTTTGTGGCTTTATATTATTATTGTTAGGTCAGCTGGGTTATATTGTGACTCCTTAGACTCCTATATATAGAAAGGAGGTTTTGTC
>APFE030285578.1:141139-160599 GCA_000404065.3 Pinus taeda
AAAATAAAGTTGAAATAATTAAGACACCGGGTCTATTACAACCTTTATCCATTCCAAGCCAACGTTGGGAGGAGGTTTCAACGGATTTTATCACAAGTTTACCCAAGTGGTGAGCTCCAGTATTGCAGCAATAATGCTGCAACTCCTGGGACTCCCTTCCTTACTTTTATCAACCCGGTCGTTCGTAACAAACTTGGAAGCGACGATGCTGTATGCACAAGTACTAGCTCTTGCCGCAACTGTCACTTGGTTAGCTGGCACAAGTCCGCTAGGGCCTTTAGCCAAATTCTATGAGCTCTTAGAAGAAGCTTTCTAATTGATGGACGAAAGCTATCTCAAAGGAAGCTAATCTACTTGTGAAAAGAGATTGAAAAACTGAAGGAAAGTACAAACCCTAGCAAACCCTAATTCTACCAGCTAGTCCTACTGATGCAAAGATGAGAGTGAAAACTACTGAAAGAGATGCCATTACTTTTATGAAGGTGAAATACATGTATTTAGACTACCTTTGTCCTGAGAAAATATCTTTTTGTATTTTTGATTAAGTTGTCAATTTTCTCATGCATGTTCTTGAACTGTGCTTTACTGTGCAGGGGTGGATCAAGGAGGAGAAATGCTTGGAAAAGGTTGGAAAGGTTCAGAGAGGGTCTAAGGAGTCCCTAACACTCTTCCATAGATTTTCACAAAGTTTGGCTATCAAGAAACCTCATTTGTGAGCTTCTACAGGAAGTCTGCAGGGGTTTTACAGGATGTTCAGGAATTTCTATAGGATGTTCAGAAATTTCTACAGGATGTTTGAAAATAGGTTTCTAGAGGATGGATTAGTGAGGGAAGATGCATGGATGGATCTGGAGGTAGGATATGGGTCTAAAGCGGCCTAAGGACTGGTGGATGGAGTGGTGAGGAGGTGTAGAAGGCTGACTTGGCTCGAAGAAGGCTAAGGCAATGATTGAGCAAGAAGGTAGGGTTACGTGGACAAAAGGGCAGATGGGAGATGAGGAACTCAGCTAGGAGACAGAACAGGTGGCTCAGATGATGCTTTGGGTGGATGAAAGAGCGGAGGAGATGCCCTGCACGGTGTACTTTGACTAAATCAACAAAGTCTTGCAAATGATCAAATCTTGAGCTAATGTAGTCTAACCATCAACAACATGAATGAACAACAACTTTATTTGGGAAGTAAACCATGTACATCAACTATGCAAAGAAACATTTCAGATGTCCAAACCCATAACTGATTTCTGCAAATGAAAACAATACACTAAGGATTGTATGGCCAAGCAAACTAGTGTTTTTGTTGGGGCAACACTATTTCCTCAATTCTAGCCCCTAATCTAATAAGGACGAGGTGAAACCGGGAGTGTGGTTGTCCCTTTTCTTTGAAGATTTTTCTGTTATTGTCCTACCAAAACACTTGAAGCAATGTCATTCATAAACAATGATCTATCCAAGCAACATAACTAAATCTGCCTAACAGAAATATGTTCAAATGCATCAAGGGAAACAATGATACGTAAAGGAAAAGTAACAGTACAGAAAGGAGGTCCTAGGCTCTCAGGTTGGGCCCAACCCTGAGAGATATGGCTCCTATGAAAAACTCAGATTTGATAGGAAATTGAATTGCTTCTCATTACCAAAAAATGATCATAAGAGTGATGCCAAAAATGGCTACAAAAGCACAAAATAGGACTGGCAGCACTGAGGTGCAAAATACACAATAGTTTCAAAAGTCCCTTACGAAGGCTGAGGCCTCAAAATTTATACGTCACGAGGGACCTAGTTGGCCTCCTCAATCTGTGGAAATCAGCTATCCAAACTGTGAGTTAGACAGTCCCTTCTAAAATCTACTTGGCTGCCTTCTAGATTCGGTTTTGGTGGTCTTTGGAGCTCGGATTTGGGGGTGAAGATCTCGAGGAAGGGTTATTTAATGCAATAGACAACCCCCCTACGAATCCTCACCTCAGGCTTGGCTGTCTTTTAGCCCATGATTGCACGATTTTGCTCCAACATGTGTCAAAAAACCTGAAATAAGCACGTGTTAGACACCTAGGAAGAGTGACTACCCTTATTCGTACAAATGACATAAACACACTGAAAATAATGCATAAGCTATGGAAAATGAAGGATTTGAACAAGGACTGAACAAGGATAATTAGGCCAAATGAGCCCAACAAGTTACCAATTTCGGGGCTCATCATCACCCCCCTGCTAAAAGGGTTACTCATCCTCTGAGTAACTAGTCCAGCTCCTCGTCTTTCATTGCTTTAATCACCACTCTCACATCCCAGGCTTCTGAAGTAGTGTCCTCCACACTGTCATGGAATCCAGACTTCCTTTCCACCTCTTCCCACTGCTTATGCTCCTCCTCTTCTGTGCCTCCCTCTAACAATCCCAACAGCAAGGGTGGAATTAGCTTGAGGCCTATCCAATTGGCTTGGAGGTTTTGCATAGACTTCTTGTAGAGAGATACCCATGCCAAAGCCTCCCTCATCCGAGTTGGAGTATGATATTCTCGGATTTTGAGGTTGTGGGACAATGTGTTCCACCTACGGGTGCAAGCATGAACACAATTGTCCCCTAATAATTGCTCCATATCCTCAAAGTGTGCTATGGCCTGGGCCTGACGAATAAAACCTGAGAGTTGGTTGCTAGGTGCTGGTGAGCAGATATCAACGCTGTGGGGTCCCCTGGCTTTGCTCTAATCAGCAGTGGTTCATGTAACTCTCGGTCCATGACATTCCTAACCTCAACTGCTCTCTTCTCTTCATGGTTTAACCATGAGGTCATTTCCATTAGCTGCATGCCCCCTACTGCTGTGTTGGGGTCCCACGAGGTGATGTTTGGAAGGGCCAAGTTATGGAGGTAAAACTCTGAAAGCTTGGGCTTATCTTCTGATGAACTGGTGTTGCATAAATCCATGAATTGCTGGGGGTTTTGGATGTGGGAGATACCCCTCTGTGCCAGCATGTTGATTTGGAACTGCAGCCACTGGTTCCTTAGGTACAGGCCATAGGATTTGGCCAGCTGCCTACATTGCAGAGCTTCCATTGCCCAACTGGCCATGCAGGCTAGTTGTGCCTCCTTTTTTTGCATCTGCTGCTTCAGGGATTGTGTTATCACAAAATCAAGCACTGAAGGGCTGTTGATCAGGTAGACTCTGTGTAACTGTTTTAGACCAATCTTTTGACTAAGGATTAGCCTCCCTAGCCTGAGAGGGCTCTCTAAAAAAAAAAGTTAATTGATTTTGATTGTTGAT
Organism: Pinus taeda; assembly: GCA_000404065.3. Taxonomy (NCBI): domain Eukaryota; kingdom Viridiplantae; phylum Streptophyta; class Pinopsida; order Pinales; family Pinaceae; genus Pinus; species Pinus taeda. The sequence goes on from APFE030285578.1 coordinate 144,396, forward strand.
AAGAGGGCTAACTCTTGTAAAGTACATTTAATAAACATGTTGGCTGGACAAACATTACAAAGCCTTCCATTGGGCTTATGGAGTTGATCATATTCAGTAAGCTATAACACTGCTCATGCATAGAAGTCAGGCGCATGTAATGTTTAAATACTCAAAACAACATCTCATTAGAAACCTCAGCTTACAAATACACACAGGAAATCAGAGCAACATAAGTGAATTCTGAGTGATTGTGTATTCATACAACTGTAAAAACATTAAACATAAAGCAAAACCACATATCTTGAGCATTTGAAACACTGTAAGAATCCTGAGAAGATAAGCAGCAAATTATATTACTAAACTAGGTTTTTACACAAGCCAAAGCAATACTCTGTTTCTCAAAATATCCAACCCCTGTTACAAAGATGATTCAGCTATATATAGAAACATGACTCTAACTACTTTGAGCTTCCTCCTCCAGCATGAGGGGAGCTTGATGACTGCCACTAATGACACCTATTTGCTTTTAACAAACTATTTAATACAACAACCACTAACAGAAGTTCTAAAGAGTTCTAATTTGGTTATAACTCTAATTCTATCTTCTTCATAAATTGATTCCTCCTTGCAGCTTTGACATTTGGCTTACTCTTCGTTTGGCTGAGATTACATGAGATGAGAAATTAATGTCCCATGTTGGCTTTGGATACTGAAGGCTTTGATCTACTCCGTGTTGGCTGAGAATATCCCTAAATTTTCGGTTCTGGTTCCCCATCACCGAGTATGCAGCAGTAGGTACTTTAAGTCTTTAATAACCCAAGAATATAGGGCATTACCACGTTACTGATATGCTAGAGGATTCTTTGATGGACAGGTGTGCCAACCAAAACTTCTCGTATGCAACTCCCTCAAAACCCTAATCACCGAGAATAAAGTGGCTTTATAACCAAAAATCTTAAACTTAGGTTAAAAGATTTCACCTTTTGTTAAAGGTACACCTGGCATATGTTGAATGGCTGTAGAAGCTTGCTTTGATCCCTTTCATGTCACTGAGGTGTTCCCTTTGCAAATTTCTAATTCTTTCATCAAACTGTTTGCCTGTGTTTTTAAAATAACACTTACAGCAGTTTTGCAGTTTCGTAGCGCGCTGCGAAACTGCGAAACTGTTTTAAACAGTTTCTCTTTCCCCTGAGATTTTACTGCTCTGACACTTGATTTCAAAACTCCTTTTGACCATGGATGTGCATAACAGGGTCTACATGCCTTCAAAATACTGAAACTAAACAAAATTTGACAAAACTTAGAGCAACACCTTTCTTGGAATCAACAACTTCATTTAGCAGCTAATTTACTTAGCTGTGCCTTCAAGTCTGCAACCTCCTTTTTCATGGCTTTGTTTTCAGCTCTTAAATGAATGTTTGTCTTTTTGATGACTTTGGCCTGTTTGAGAGCTGGAACTGTCCATGTGTAAACATCAGCCACTGAATCCACCTGGCCTACTAGGTTTTTGCTTCCTTTCAACACAGCTCTTCGATAATTTGCATACCTAACTGCAACCTCTCTGGTGGCACTCTTCATCTTAGCAATTTCAATTTCAGTTGCCTCCAACTGGTCCTTTATGGCTATAATATTTCCTCCTTGGGAAATGATGGCTTTTTTATTTGAGCCTTTTTTCTTGATTTCCTCTGCCTCCTCTGTTCTGGGAAATTCCTCAGATACCTCTGTTCTAGGCAGTTTCTCAGCTTCCTTTGCTTGCTTTCTTGTGAGAGGTCTTCTTGGTTTGAATATAAATTCATCCCCTGGTTCATCAAACCTCAGTCTTTTTGAAGCCCTAGATTTCTTAGTGCTTTCTGGTGTTGACTGTGTCAAGTCAATGTGCATTGGTTCAATGTACACCGGCTCAACTTGCTCAAACTCAATGGCATCCAACAAATCACTCAAACTGGCCTTAGATATAGGGCTTTCCTCAACAGCCAATGCTTTGCCTTTTTCTTTGCTTATTTGACTCCTTGTCTTCACCCTTGACACTATTTCAGATTCATTTGGTCCAGGTACAGTCTTCTTCTGCTGAGCTTCTTCTTTTGCTGATGGCTGGGGTTGTTCTTTAATAACCAGTGACTTGACCGACTTTCTTAACTGTGACTTGACCTTCTTTTTATTCTTAGCCTCCTTCTGAAGCTCAACTATCATGGGTTCTTCAACTGACTGCTCTTTTTCTCTAACTGGTTGTGGAGTAAGACCTGTTTTACTTTGAAAACTCGCCATGAAAATGAACGAGTCCCAGTCCCTACCTATTTTTTGAAGACCATTCAAAACTAACAATTTAACCAGACCATGGTGAAATAAAGATGTTTCACAGTCATCCTTTCTTAATTGCACTTTGTCACACATTTTGCTCAGACTTCGAAACAAGTAAAAGGGAATGTCTATGGATGTTTTACCAGTAAAATGTAAGAGCAACTTGAAGTGGTAAGAGTAGACTTTATTATATCTTCCCTCACAAGTTAAATACTTTTGAATACAGGTGAGAAGCAGGGCATAATGCTCCTTAACATAGTTTCTAGGCACTGCCTTTGTCAGGTCCTCATTCACATATGCCTCTTTCAAGAATTCTTTGCAGGGATTCATATCGAACTTGAAGTTCTTAAACCATTCTTTCCCCCCTCTTGGGATCTCAGTTACTGCAGCTATTTCCTCCTGAGACACTTTAACTTCTAACATAGCAATTTTAGAATTCAAACCGGTGAAGTTTAAAGCAAAATCCTTTGTTACTTGAGCATGGCCACCCTGCAGCTTCTTATAGAAATTCCAACAGACGGCATCCTTGAAGGCTTTCTTCACATCCTCATCTCTTAATGCTAAGTCTAAACCTTCAGGCTCTGTTCTCTGACATTTTCCAGACCGGTGTTCTCTCCTCTCCATCTTGCCTTTGAAATCTTCGCACTGACAATGAGCAACAGCTTCAACTGAAATGGTAATTCAATCCTTTTTTGGCTCGGCCTCACTTGTAAACAGGCTCACTTGAAAACAGCTTCACTTGCAAACTCACATATAATCATCACACGGGCTGGTCACTTATGTATCATTCACGATCATCATAAAGATCCATGCAAAGTAAAACTCATTTGAATTAATACTGATGTGCATGTCTGCAAATCTATTGGTGGAGTGATGGTTAATGAGCGTTTGGGAGGTACGAAAAACTGACATGAGAGGACGGAAGTGGTGACTCATTAACAGACTTGACCCTTTTAGAAATATTCGCTGCAAAACGCACGAATCTGCGATTTCGCAGCGCGATTATTTTTGAATTGCCGTAATGCGCTGCGAAACGGCTTGATGGTGACGCTGCGAAATGGCTAAACAATAATTATGTAGCGAAACTAACCAATAAGAGACTGCGATACGAAATTACGGAAAGGATCAGTGACATGGATTAGACAAGACATATCTCATGAAAGCATGATGGTGGAGGATGACCGATAGGATTAGAGCACACTTTTCATCAAACATCTTTAAAGCTTCAACCCTAAGTAAGAAACATAGACTAAAAACAATTTAACACCAACTTTAGACATTGAACTTGGACAAAGGGTTATATACAAATGTTTATAGTTCTAAGTGATAACAGATTGTATCTCCATATATGCCTGCAATTCCCTTTCCTGTAGCTGCTGGTTAAGTTCCTTGAGATCAAATTGCATCTCTTCTTTTCCTTGAGGCTCTGATGAGGGATCCTTCGCTGCCGTGTCCTCTCCTTTCCTCTGTCCCTGTAGCTGGAGCTATTGTCTGAGGAACTCATTCTCTTCTCTTAACTTGGCTTGTTGGGAGCTTTCCACATGCCTTACTCTTGCCAACTCCCTTTGTGTTTCCTTGAGCCTTTCCTCTAGAGGTCCTATATCTGCTACCCCCTTGGATTTAGCGATCCTCATCCAAGTGCGGGTTTGTACTCTTTCTTCCTCTAGTGCTAGAAACAGTGGCACTATGAAATTTTGAGGAATAATTCTGTTTGCCTCCAAAAAGTTATAATAAGAGCCCAAGTTGGGATGGGGGCTGGTTCCATGATAACATCAACCTTCTCCTCTTTCTGTGGTGACTTGGCTGCTCCCTCCTCCTCCTACGGTGAGTTGGCTGCTCTCTCCTCCATCTGCTTAGTTTCTTTCAGCCTAGCCAAAGTTTCCTGTAGAATAGCCTCAACATCCTGTAGAGAGGCTTCTGAGCTCAATTTCTCCATTCTGTCCCTCCATGAGGATATTTTTGGGCTCCCCCGCTCATAAGTGATGGATGCCTTGGAGGGGGATTTATCCTTTGGTGTGGTAGGTGTATCCACGATGGTGATCGGTTCTTTTGATGGAGGCTGGGGTCTGCCAGTCTTAATCCTTACACTCCTTCTTGCTTTGAAATACAGAGGAGTCTCCCTCTTTCGTTTCTCTTTTGGCTTGGGAGAGGTACTTAGGGTGGCCAGCACAACTGCTGCCTCCCTAGCTAGGATTTCGACCGACTTCTCCTTCTGTTGTCCTTCTTTCGGACTTCCTGTAGAAAGTCCTGTAGTGGTGGCTTTCTGGCTTCCTGTAGAAGCCGTTCTCACCTTTCCTGTAGAAATACTCTAATGCTTTCCTGTAGAAGCTGAGGGCACTGTTTTAGCCTGCTTGGCTGAGGGGACTTTTCTTTCTATCTTGGCTGAGGTTGCCTTAGGGGTGCCCTTACTGACTTGGACTTTCTCAGTCCGTTCTGCCCTGCTCTGTAGTCTTTTCTCCTTGGGTGTCGGTGCAATTTCATCATCCCCTATTTTGGCAGGTGTTCCTCTTTGTTCTTTCTTTAGTGTTTTGCCAGGGGTTTCTTATTTTTTAACCTTCTTCTCTGCCTGAGTATGCTCCTTCTCCTCATTGCTAGAGGAAGTGAGCTCCTCGGCCAAGACTCGGATGTCACCATCCTTTGACATATTCTCGAAAATTTCCCAAGAGAGAGGGAGTGTGAAAGTGTGGAGTGCATCTTCCACAAGGAGCTTAGTAAGCCCATGATGGGCTAGCTGGTCTGGTGTCCCCTCTCTGAGTTTGGTGGCACACTCAGTCATGGACTACAGGAGGAAATAAGGAATGCCCAATTTTTGCTCTGAGGGTAGGTCCATGTGGTGTCTGAGTTCTGTGAGCAGCCGAAAATGATAGCCATATACGATGCTAAATCGCCCCTCACATGTAATATACTTCATAATTTGGAGGCTGACTTCACTCCAGAATGGTTGTAGGCTAGTCCTCCGAACTCCATTCTTGTCTTCTGAGAATTGTTCTTCTGGCAAGAAGAATTCTTTTTTAGCTTTCTGACCCAACTTCCTCTCCTCCTTATCCTAGGGAACCCCCATTGGAAGATCAGTTACCTTGCTGATGAGCTATGGGGTGAGTCTGAGGGTCAGTCCTTTGAAGTTGACAATGACCAATGTCTTTGACTTCGGCTTTAGGGACCGGAGGAATTCTTCCGTAATTTCGTCATCATGACCTTGGAGCTTGTCACAAAATGACATCCAGTGTGCACGGGAAAACAAGTCCACCACCTCAGGGGTTTCCCGTAATTTCTTGGAGTCCGAAGGTTCTTTCCAAATGAACCCTCTTGGCATGGTAAAATTCTGTGTTTGCTCGCATTTTCACGCAGATTGGGAATTCTGGGTGGATTTCCTTCTCAGAGCGTAAAAAAGATATCTTTGGTCAATTACCCTGTGCTGAACTTGCCTGCTCACATATACAGAAGGAGAACTTCGGGATTTTTCACATGGAGCACAGAGCTACGTCTCCATTATACACACAATCGTATAAAATTTACAATTCTTACCGGTGTTTCGACAGTGTCTCAATTTCTACAGGAGGGATTTTTCATTCAAGCGTGGAGGAAATCTCGCATGCAGATCAAAAAGACAATTTCGGCAGCGATATAAAAAAACTTCAGACAGAATTGCATTCACATTTCTCTACCCCTCTCACTACGTCGAATTCACCACCTTTGGCATTATTTGCATGGGGAAGTTAAATTCTGCCTACCTCTTTGAAATTTGCCATCCTCGACGTGAACAGTCCGTGCTGCTTCGGATGCTGTGTTTCCTGTAGCGCATCTTCCTGTAGAAATTGTTCTCGGCTTCTGGAGGAGGTTACGGTAGCGCAAGACCAGACTGAGTGGTAGTAGGATGTTTGAACAGATCGAAAACTCGAGCTAAGAACTTGCAGAGGAGGAGGACGTGTATTTTGCTGCAAAACGGTTGTGAGCATAAATGACTACAATGCATCATAAGTATCAACCGGCCGATTTCGAATTACTCCGGAATTCATGGCACGGGGGTGAGCTGTCCCCGCTGATCCAATGGCTGACATCATTGCTATCATTCCCTAGCGTGCCCCTGACCGCTGAATTCTTTCCTCTGCATTTACCACCACCATTCCTGTCATACTGCCGCTTCTCCCTGACTGGACACTTCCCACGTCTCAATTATCCAACTTTTCGACATAACCGATCCAATTCAGATCCTACGAGGCCACTTGACTGGCTGTGGTGGCTAGTTGAATGTCAACCAGCCTTGTTCAATCCGTCCATTCTCACAGTCATGCATATTCAGAGTATAGCTTATGTAATTTGACGAAATAAGGTTAGGCACTTACCTGTGCTGCCGTGGACGTGGGTTTTTTCAGGTTTCGGGACGAGGGATGCTCGATTTGCGTGCTGCTGCATCGTGCTCAGGTGCTAGAGCTCCTCTTCATTGGTTGCTGCTGGCTACAAGCCTTTGAGACCCGTTTCTCTGGTGGCGAATACTGCATGCACCGATTCTGCGAGCTGGTGGTGTCTTCATGGTAGGTGCTCCAGCTGGATCAGCTACTACAGGATTCCTGTAGGACATCCTATAGCCATTTCTGCTTCTGGGGTGCATGCTGAAATAATTGGAGTCACGTTCACAGGTGAAGGGTCTTGAGGTCGCCTAGACAGGTGAAGTGCGCGAGCCTCAGAAGGCCTTATTTTTTATTTTGAAAAAAACAAATTTTCTTATTTGAAAAACAGAGTTCTGGTATGCATGTGCATGTATGCTTGCCTAGATGAGAGTGATGGAGGTGAAACGAGTGGAGGATGGAATAAAAGGGTGGTTACATGCCTCCTCAATAGACTTCAAGCTCCAAATCCTTCTCTACAGTCGATTCGGGCCCGTTCAAAAGCTCTACAGGATGTTTCCTGTAGAAATACAGAACTTCCTGTAGAAAGTCCTGTAGCTTCCTGTAGAAGGCTGAACCATGACCCGATTATGTCCAAAACTTGAAAAAAATGAGTGTTCATGGTGGGTGTGTATGTGAGGTTGCCTGGTAGCTTGATAGGGACCCTTGTCCTTGAGTTGAGAGGGCTCCTTTGGTGCACTTTGTTCCTGCAACCTACAACACTTTCAGAGATCAGCTTGTCTTTTTTTCCCTTTTTTTTTTTTTTTTTTTTTTTTTTTTTTTTTTTTTTTTTTTTTTAAGAGACAGCAGGGGCGCCTCAATGAGGTTTTCATCCCTACCATCTTCCTTGGGCGCCTCGAAAAGGTTTTCACCCAAGGATCTTTTTATTCCCATTTTTTCAGAGAGACAACAGGAGCGCCTCAATGAGGTTTTCACTCCTACCATCTGCCTTGGGCGCCTCAAAAAGGTTTTCACCCAAGGATCTTTTTTATTGCATTTTTTTTTTTTGAATATATAACGATGCTCAGGGTGTGCCCAAAACAGAGGCAGAACCCTTCTCTATGACTAGCACTGATTTTTCCACAATTTTGACGAACTCTTGCCTTGAAAGAGGTTTCCTGTAGATATTTATTCGACGCCCATTGACGAGCATGGGGATGGCTTCTTCATCAATAGTCCAGATAAGGACAGAACCATTGTCATTACACTTTTCCACTGCATATGGTCCTAGCCACCTCGTTCTCAGCTTCCCCTTGAAATCCTTATGTCTGGAATCATACAGCAACGCCCAATCTCCCGGTTGGAATTGTTTATCATTGAGGTGCCGGTCATGCCATACCTTCCTCTGAAGTTGAGTCACTTCTGAGTGGAGGAGGGCCTGCATTCGAAGTTCGTCTAACCCATTCAGCTGAATTAACCTTTCTTTTTGAGCATGGCTGAGATCTAGGTCCAGCTGAGCTGCCATCCTCAATGTGTTGTATTCAAACTCGATTGACAAAAAAGCTCTCTTCCCATAGACCAGCTCATAGGGTGTGAAACTGGTTGTGGTCTTCCAAGTGGTGTTGTAGGCCCAAGTGGCCTCGACTAGGTGATCTACCTAATCCCTTCTGCTACTGCTCACTACCTTAGTCAAGATCCCCTCTAGTGCTCTATTGGTGACTTCCACTTGCCCATTCGCTTGAGGATGATATGGGGTGGAAGTCCTATGCTTGATCTTGTGACGAGCAAGCAAGTATTCAATCAAATTGGAGGTGAATTGGCTTCCTTGATCAGTGACTAACTCTCTTGGGTAGCCAAATTTGTAGAAAATGTTTTCTCTTAAAATCTCGGCCACCTTTTCTTCTGTTGCTGCTTTGATTGCCTTGGTTTCTGCCCACTTTGTCAGATAATCTGTGCACACAATGATGTAAGACTTTTGCCTCGAAGGAGGGTTGATAGGACCCACAAAATCCATACCCCTCTTCTCAAATGGCTCAAGAGTCACCTGAGGTTGGAGAGGCATTTCATCCCTCGGGGTCAGTTTCCCCATCCTTTGGCATCGGTCACGTTGGCTGATATATCTCTTGACATCTTGATGAAGAGTGGGCCAGTAGTAGCCTGCCTGTAGAATTTTGAAGGCAGTCCTCTTGGCTACAAAATGTCCTCCACAAGGCCCATCGTGACAAGTTAGGAGGATGCCAAAGACTTCCTCCTCCCTTACACAATGCCTTAAGATCTGATCAGGGCCAAGTTTGAACAAGTTTCCCCCGATCCAAGTGAATGAGGCACTTTTCCTCATGATTATGCTCTTCTCCTTTGAGGATAAATGCGGAGGGAACTGTGCGGAGACCAGATAGTTTGCTATATCAGCAAACCACGGGGAGATTACTGAGATAGAAAACAGATGCTCATCTGGAATTTGGTCATCCACTGTTTCTTCTTCACCTGTAGGCAAATCCAATCTAGACAAAAAGTTAGCAACAACATTTTCTTTACCTGGTTTGTCAACGATGGTCAAATCAAACCGCTGCAACAAAAGTAACCATCTAATAATATGAGCATTCACATCAGGCTTATTCATTAAATATCAAATTGCAGCATGGTCAGTATGTACAAATGTTTGATAGCCAGTGATGTAGTGTCGGAACTTGTTCAGGGAATGGACCACAGCCAGGAACTCTTTCTCAGTTACCGTATAATTCATTTCCACCTTGGATAAGTTTTTGCTGACAAAGTATATAGCATATGGGAGTTTTTCTTCAACTTGTCCTAAGGCTACCCCTATGGCTTTGTACGAGGCATCAGTGTGGATGTGGAAAGGTAGGGCCCAGTTTGGGCCTCTCAGAATTGGAGCAGACACCAACTTATCCTTCAATTCATTCAGAGCCTTCTGGCAGTCATCCAACCATTTAAACTCAACATATTTTGCTAATAGGCCAAATAATGGTGAGGCTAGCCTACTAAATTCTTTAATGAACCTTCTGTAATATCCCACTAAGCCTAGGAAACTTCGAACATCTCTCACCTTCCGAGGAGGTGGGACCCTTTTGATGATAACAATTTTACTAGGATCCACCTGTAACCCCTGGCGAGAAATGGTATGGCCTAACACGGTCCCTTCAGTCATCAAGAACTCACATTTCTTAGGACTGAGGGACAGGTTCATCTCAATGCACTTGCACAAAAATTTTCCTAGGTTGGATAAGGCTTCCTGGAAGCTAGACCCGTAAGGAGTAAAGTCATCCATATAAATTTCTACCGAATCATGGACCAACTCAGCAAAAATGCTTAATACAGCTCTTTGGAAAGTGGCGGGGGCATTACATAGCCCAAAGGGAAGGACGTGGTAGCCAAAGGTACCCCATGGACAAGTGAAAGTGGTCTTATCCTGGTCCTCCCTGCTGATTTGGATTTGATTATACCCGCTGAACCCATATAGGAAAGAGAAAAACCTCTTCCCTGCCAGACCATCCAACACTTGATCTATGAAAGGTAAAGGGAAGTGGTCTTTCTTGGTGGCTTTGTTCAATTCTCTGTAGTCCACAAAGATTCCCCATTTCCCATTTTTCTTGGGCACCAGCACCAGAGGGGAAACCCATTCACTATCCAAGATGGGGTAGATGAATCGCACATCCAATAATTTTTTCACTTCTTCTTTAACAATGTCCTTGAGGGCTGGATTCATTCTCGTCTGAGGTTGCTTGACTGGTTTATAGTCTTCCTTGATGTAGATATGATGAGTACAGACTGAGGGATGGATTCCCTTCATTTCCTTGTAGCTCCAAGCAAAGGCCTCCAAATGGCGGGTCAAGAGGCTACATAGCTCCTTTTCCTGAGAGGGAGAGAGGGAGGAGCTTATCTTCAAAGTCTTCTCAGGGCCAAACTCCACATTCTTAACTCTGGGGGTGGTCAGATTAGTGGCACCTAGGTCCACTAAAGCATTGGCCTGGGCATCTTCCACCAATTCTTCCAAGGATAGCGCACCAGGGGGAGGATTTTGGATAAAGTTTTCAATCAAATCATCCTCGATTGGAGGACCTCCCTTGGTGGCCTCTACTATGCATAATGGTGTAGAGTAGACCTCATCCTCTTCTTCTTCTTCCAACCAGAGGGGTAAGTCATGTTCTATCAGAGGTTGGGCAAGAGGGTATAGGACCAGCTGTTTGGACATAGGCCCATTTTTGATGGTCATGCTTCCGGCTCGACAACTGATGTAAGCATCTATAGTAGCCAGCCAAGGCCTTCCCAAAATGAGGGGGTATCCCGTGAGTTTTGCCTTAGGCTGGAGGACCAAAAAGTCCGCAGGGTATTCCCAGGAGTCAACAGAGACCAAGACATCCTCCACAATCCCTTCGGGAGTCATGGTGGAGCGGTCTGCCAATTGTAGCACTGTCGAGGTCTTCCTTAGGGAACTCTGAAGATTGAGCTTAAGCATGGTGTCACTAGTCATCACATTGATGGAAACCCCTAGATCAATCAAAGTGTGGGGTATAATGGTGCCATTGATGTGGACATCAACTACAGGACTCCCAGGGTCCAAATACTTCGGACAGATTACTTGCCCCAACATGAGATCAGACAGTTGTCCTATGATATTGATGATCGAGGCATCTTTTTTTCGCCTGCCTGGGTGCCTGAAACACTTCTCCTTAATCAATTTGTTGTATATCGGTACATCCTTTATGGCCTGGAGAAGTGGTATTTTCACACACAAATACTTGAGTTCTCCCAGAAGCTCATCCTCTTCTAGGTTGGGTTGTGTGGTTACTGTGAGTCGCTTAGGAAAGGGTGGAATGGCTTGGGGTTCACTTTCCTGTTTCTCCTCCTCCTCCTCTAGGGAATGAGGTTGGTGTTTTGGAAGGATCTTCCTAGATCGCAGGTTGATCTCCTGGATTTCCACAACATAGGTAGGGCATGTTGTCTCCCCAGTATATACCTGCTAGGCCTGTATGTTGTTGGGGTTTGGGTTCAATTGAGCAGGCATCTAGGGTTGTCTTGGAGGAGCAGGAGGTAATGGTTGTGGTTGAGTTGGGGGTGGAGGCAGAATGGCAGGAGGAGTGTTGTATTAGGGCCTCCACCCCGGTTGAGGTGCATTCCACTGAGGTTGTGGCTGGGCATGAGAGTGAAACGAGTGAGAAGGAGGTTGAGTGTGGTATGGAGATGGATAAGACCACGGAGGAGGTGCGGACCAGGAAGGATGAGCAGGGGGGCCCCAAGAAGGTATATGAGCGGATTGGTTGGGGTTGTAATAAGCTTGGGATGGCCCTTGCATCCCCTACTGATAAGGCCTGGGTCCATGTGGCCTCCTTTGGTTGAGGAAGTAGAGAGGTTCAGTAGCCACCTCAGTCCCTAGGTACATGGCTTTAAATCCAGGCAAGGTAGGGAATTGGTTGGTGGGATGGTATTCCTCACAAACGAAACATACCTCTACTAAGTGCAATGGGCACTCATTCTTGGGATGCTTCCTCGTGCATCTAGGACAAAAAATGGCCAAAGCCCTCTCAGCTTCTTCTTTCTTTTGCTGAATTCGGAAGGTATCAAGTTGCATGGAAATAATCTGTCTCATTTCGCTCTTAAGGTCTTCCATCTGGTTAGCAAACTCATGCTTGGAGAAAGAGGTACTAGTTGAGAGATGATTCCCCCTACCTCTCTTCTAGGCCGCCCTAGAATGGTTTCTAAATACGGTCTTTATGTCCTCATAAGGTAGTTGGTAGATGTCTCCTCCAGCCAGCATGTTAAGGGTGTCCAGAAGGTCTTTAGGGACTCCTCAGAGCAGAACCAACTTCAGAGATTCCGGGTCAAGTGTGCACCTGGCCCGTTTATAACTGAGTTGGAACCTCTCCTCATAATCTTCTAAAGATTCATCGCTGCCCATGGTCATCCAAAAGATTTCTCCCTTAGTTTCCTTGGACCTACAGTAATCTCTGTAATTGGCGTTGAAAGCTTGCTGCATCTGATCCCAAGTGGTGATACTATTTCTAGGTAACCCCATGAACCAGTGTAATGCTACGTCCTTGAGGGTAGAGGGAAAGAGTTTCAACTTTTTCTCATCCTCAGCATAGTCATAAGTTCGACAAAGGAAAACAAACTCAAACAGGAAGGTATCAGGGTCCTCAGTAGTCACTCCATGGAAGTGAGGTAGAGTAGAGGGACTTATGTTTTTCATTTTCATGTCTCCATTGGTCTCTCAGATGGGAAAGGCACCCTCTATTCTTTCGTCTTCTCTTCTACCGTTTCGATTTTCAGCCATGGCTTCAGATGGAGTGTTCCCTAACTCCTCTTCTGCTATAGGATCTTCGTATATCTCAGGAGGTTCACCTATAGGTTCTTCTGGCTCACTGTCACCAAAGAAGAGAGAAGGTTGACTCAGTGATGTGGTGGGGGTGTTGGTTAAGAATTTTCCAGTTTTATCTCTATTCCTATGAGGCATGAAATGGAAAGACTTTTTCTTGATTTTGTGGTTTTTTTTCTCTTTGCTAGTACCTGCAAAACTAAAATAGATTGAACTGCAACTAACTATCTTGCTGACATGAAAATGCGGAATTGAAATGAAAACATGAAAGGAATGATCTATTTTGCTCAAATGAAATTGCAAGAATGGAATGCTAAGCTATGCTTACAGAATTGAAATGCTAATCTACGCTTGCAGAATTGAAATGCTAATCTATGAAAGCAGGAAATGTCTACTTCACTTTTGCAGAAAGGAAATTGCAGAATGGAAATGAAATAAACTACTTAACAGAAGGTTGTAGGAGAGAATAGAAGAAAAGAAACAATCACCAATACTCTGACGCTTCCTTGACAACGACGCCAAAAAGATGGTGAGCTCCAGTATTGTAGCAATAATGCTGAAACTCCTAGGACTTCCTTCCTTCCTTTTATCAACCCGGTCGTTCGTAACAAACTTGGAAGCGACAGTGCTGTATGCACCATTACTAGCTCTTGCCGCAGCTGTCACTTGGTCAGATGGCACAAGTCCACTAGGGGCTTTAGCCAACTCCTATGAGCTCTTAGAACAAGCTTTCTAATTGATGGATGAAATCTATCTCAAAGGAAGCTAATCTACTTGCGAAAAGAGATTGAAAAACTGAAGGAAAGCGCAAACCCTAGCAAACCCTAATTCTACCAGCTAGTCCTACTGATGCAAAGATGAGAGTGAAAACTACTGAAGGAGATGCCATTACTTTTATGAAGGTGAAATACATGTGTTTAGACTACCTTTGTCCTGAGAAAACATCTTTTTGTATTTTTGATTAAGTTGTCAATTTTCTCATGCATGTGCTTGAACTGTGCTTTACTGTGCAGGGGTGGATCAAGGAGGAGAAATGCTTGGAAAAGGTTGGAAAGGTTCAAAGAGGGTCTAAGTAGTCCCTAACACTCTTCCAGAGAGTTTCAAAAAGTTTGGCTATCAAGGAACCTCATTTGTGAGCTTCTACATGAAGTCTGCAGGGGTTCTACATGATGTTCAGGAATTTCTACAGGATGTTCATAAATTTCTACAGGATGTTTGAAAATCGGTTTCTAGAGGATGGATTAGTGAGGGAAGGTGCATGGATGGATATGGAGGTAGGATAGGGGTCTAAAGCGGCCTAAGGACTGGTGGATGGAGTGGTGAGGAGGTGTAGAAGGCTGACTTGGCTCGAAGAAGGCTAAGGCAATGATTGAGCAAGAAGGTAGGGTTACGTGGACAAAAGGGCAGATGGGAGACGAGGAACTCAGCTAGGAGATAGAACAGGTGGCTCAGATGATGCTTTGGGTGGATGAAAGAGCGGAGGAGATGCCCTGCACGGTGTACTTTGACTAAATCAACAAAGTCTTGCAAATGATCAAATCTTGAGCTAATCTAGTCTAACCATCAATAACATGAACGAACAACAACTTTATTTGGGAAGTAAACCATGTACATCAACTATGCAAGGAAAAATTTCAGATGTCCAAACCCATAACTGATTTCTGCAAATGAAAACAATACACTAAGGATTGCATGGCCAAGCAAACTAGTGTTTTTGTTGGGGCAACATTGTTTCCTCAATTCCAACCCCTAATCCAATAAGGACGAGGTGAAACTGGGAGTGTGGTTGTCCCTTTTTTTTGAAGCTTTTTCTGTTATTATCCTACCAAAACACTTGAAGCAATGTCATTCATAAACAATGATCTATCCAAGCAACATAACTAAATCTGCCTAACAGAAATATGTTCAAATGCATCAAGGGAAACAATGATACGTAAAGGAAAAGTAACCGTACAGAAAGGAGGCCCTAGGCTCTCAGGTTGGGCCCAACCCTGAGAGCTATGGCTCCTATGAAAAACTCAGATTTGATAGGAAATCAAAATGCTTCTCATTACCAAAAAATAATCATAAGAGTGATGCCAAAAATGGCTACAAAAGAACAAAATAGGACTGACAGCACTGAGGTGAAAAATACACAATAGTTTCAAAAGTCCCTTATGAAGGCTGAGGCCTCAACATTTATACATCACGAGGGACCTAGCTGGCCTCCTCAATCTGTGGAACTCGGCTGTCCAAACTGTGAGTTAGACAGTCCCTTCTAAAATCTGCTTGGTTGCCTTCTAGATTCGGTTTTGGTGGTCTTTGGAGCTCGGAGTTAGGGGTGAAGATCCTGAGGAAGGGTTATTTAATGCCATAGACAACCCCCTACGAATCCTCACCTCAGGCTTGGCTATCTTTTAGCCCATGATTGCTTGATTTTGCTCCAACATGTGTCAAAAAACCTAAAATAAGCACGTGTTAGCCACCTAGGAAGAGTGACTATCCTTATTCGTACAAATGACATAAACATACTGAAAATAATGCATAAGCTATGGAAAATGAAGGATTTGAACAAGGACTGAACAAGGATAATTAGGCCAAATGAGCCCAACAAGATACCAATTTTGGGGCTCATCACCAGGTCTGAGGGAAAGAGTGTCATCATGGTGGTAGTTGATAGACTTACCAAGTACGCACACTTTTGTGCATTATCACATACATTTAAAGCTAGTACAGTTTCTACTGTATTTATGGAAATAGTTCAAAAGCTACATGGAAACCCAAAGATTATTGTAAGTGACAGAGATCCCATTTTCACTGGAAATTTTTGGACATAATTATTTTCTTGTCTTGGTACTCAATTAGCTCATAGCTCATCTTATCATCCTCAATCTGATGGGCAAATGGAGATAGTAAACAAATGTTTGGAAGGATATCTTCACTGCTTTGTATCTAATAAACAGACAGAATGGGTCAAATGGTTGCCTTTAGTTGAATGGTGGTATAACACTTCCTTCCATACAGCAACAAAAATGACCCCATTTATGGCAATTTATGGATATCATTCACCATCCATCACATCATATTTAAGAGAAAATTCTAAGGTTCAAGAAGTGGAACACCACATCGAACATCAACAACAAGTCCTCCAACTCTTAAAGGATAACCTCGTGTTGGCACATAATAGAATGAAACAACAGGCAGATCAACGTCGTAGCAAAAGAAGTTTTGATGTAGGTGATTGGATATTCCTACGACTACAACCATATAAGAAAATGTCTCTCAAGCA
>APFE030285578.1:171549-203956 GCA_000404065.3 Pinus taeda
AGTCTTTGATAGGTTTAAAGAATTTAAGGCTTTGGTGGAAAATCAGACAGAGAAGAAGATAAAGGTACTGAGGACAGACAATGGTGGAGAATTCTGCAGCAAGGAATTTGAAGAATTTTGTAAGAAGTGTGGTATAGCACGGCAGAAGACTACGCCATATACACCTCAGCAAAATGGAGTCGCAGAAAGAATGAACAAGACGTTGATGGAAAGGGCAAGAAGCATGCTCAGTGGTGCCGGGTTAGGACAGGAATTCTGGGCAGAGGCGGTGGATACTGCATGTTACTTGGTCAACAGGTCCCCTTCATCAGCGTTGGGAGGATAAGACTTCACAAGAAGTATGGACTGGTAAGAAACCTCTCTTTCACATCTGAGGGTATTTGGATGTGATGCATATGTACATGTTCCAAAGGAGAAACGAACCAAGTTGGATAGTAAATCTGAAAAGTGCATCTTTCTTGGGTATAAGGATGGTTTAAAGGGTTATAAGCTTTGTAACCCAGTCACACGGAAGGTTGTGTATAGTCAGATGTGGTGTTCAGAGAGGTGAAAGATGTTATTAAACATGAAGTCCAACCAAAGGAACCTGTGAAGATAGAGTTTGAACTAAAGGAGGAAGAATCAGACTCTGTAGCAGAGGAGGAATCAGAAGATGAAGAGCCACAAACTCCGGCTGTGAAAAGATCAGCTCGAGAAAGAAGGCAGCCAGAAAGGTATAGTCCATCTACTTTCTCTGTTCAAACTTTTCTTTGTCTGTTACTGATGATGAACCCAGAACTGTGAAGGAAGCAGTGGATTCAGAGGATGGAAAACTCTGGAAAGAGGCCATGGTTGATGAAATGGCATCTTTGCACAAAAATGAGGCTTGGGATCTGGTGGAGTTGCCGGCTGGAAGGAAACCCATTGGCAGCAAAATGGGTGTTCAAGAAGAAGACAAATGCAGAAGGGAAGGTGGAGAAATACAAAGCTCGGTTGGTAGCAAAAGGTTATTCCCAGGTGCCGGGAATTGATTTTTGGTGATATTTTTTCTCCTGTTGCCAAGGTAACTTCTATTAGATTACTTTTATCTGTTGTTGCTGCTTTTGATTTTGAGGTAGAATAGATGGATGTGAAGACAACATTTCTCACGGGGATTTGGGAAAGAAGGAAAATCTAACATGAAAGCAACCTGAAAGGCTTTGCAGTGAAGGGTAAGAAAGAATCTGAGTATGTATATATATATAAAGTTTTTATGGGTTAAAAACAGTCACAAAGATTGGTATTATAAATTTTTGAACATTTATAATACGGGACAATCTGACTTCACAAGAGCAAGTAGATTCACTGGTGTGTATTGAAATAATTGTGACCGTGTTGATTTAATCTGGTCCTTGTATGTGGAATTGATATGTGTTTGTTGTGAAATGACAAAGATAATTAATCTCAGGATTTGAAGACATCATATTGTTCCTCTCAAATTTGAACATGAAAGTATCTCGGTGCTGCAAACTATATTCTTGGGCATGGAAAATTAAAAGAAAAACGGGCAAAGAGGAAGCTCTGGTTAAACCAGAGGAGTATGTCGAGACAATATTGCAGAGGTTTAATATGCAGGATAGTAAACCGGTGAAGGTTCCTATTCCTGTAGGTGTGAGGTTATCTACTGAACAGTGTCCCAAGACACAAGAAGAGGAAGAGGACATGTCCCGTGTTCCATATGCAAGTGCAGTCGGTAGATTGATGTATGCCATGGTCTGTACTAGACCAGACATTGCACATGCAGTGGGAGTATTGAGCAGGTTTATGTCAAAACCAGGGAAGGAGCACTGGACAGCAGTGAAGCGGGTTTTCAGGTATTTGCGTGGCACTAGTGATTATGGTTTGTGCTACCAAGGAAGACCAGGATTGGACAGAGTGTTGGATATCCGTGGCTTTGTTGATGCAGACTGGGCTGGAGATCTGGATCAGAGAAGATCTACAAGTGGGTATGTGTTTAACCTATTTGGAGGTGCAGTCAGTTGGATGAGTAAGAAACAATCTGTAGTGGCACTATCAACTACAGAGGCAGAATACATGGCAGCCACTCATGCAAGCAAGGAAGCAGTTTGGTTTGCAGAGATTGTGTTCAAGTATGGGGTTAGTACAAGGAGCTATAAGGATAGATTGTGACAGCCAAAGTGCAATTTTCTTGGCAAAGAACCCTGCTTATCATTCAAAGACAAAGCACATTGATGTTCAGTATCACTTTGTGAGGGATATGATAGAAGACAAAAAGGTGTTGCTGGTAAAGGTGGACACTTTGAAGAATACTGCATGATGCATTGACAAAATCTGTGAGCTCTGAGAGAAGTTCTCTTGGTGTAGAGAAACAATGGGTGTTTCAGGGCTGGAAAAATGACTAAGCTCTCCTGTGGCCCCCTGTGGAAAGAAAACAACAAGTGGGAGATTGTTGGGTTGTGTTATATTCTTTCCACATAGTTAACAGGGGGTTTGATGGGGCGCGTAGCCCCCCTTTCTGGGGTCCAGGGTAGCCCAGGAAAATTTTGGTTTTGGACCCTATGTTAGGTTGGGCGGACCCACCTATGGTTTTGTGCATGATTTTCGCACATGTTTTTTGGACACGATGGTTTTCGGTCCATGGTTTTGGACACGATGGTTTTCGGTCCATGATTTTGGACATGATGGTTTTCGGTCCATGGTATTGGATGCTTCAGCATGTATAAATATGTATTGTAACATTGAAAGGAACATAATGAAAAATCAAGCTGGTAGTCCCGGTTTTGGGATCAAGTGGGAAATCTCTGTGTATATGTGTTATGCTCTCGCATTGTTTATTTTTCTGTGATTTAGAATTCGTATGTAGGTAATTTCTGTATAGGGTTAAAACCTACATCCTTGTGGCTCATCGATCATGTTGGTGCCCAAGAAAGATGACACATGGAGAATGTGCGTAGATTATAGGGCACTAAACAAGATCATGGTGAAGAATCAATACCCTCTCCCTCGCATTAATCAATTGTTAGATTGGTTGAAAAATGTTGTTTATTTTATAAAGCTGGATTTACGTAGTGGTTATCACCAGGTTAGAATTGCAAAGCAGGACATTTGGATGACTGCATTAAAAACCAAACAGGGGTTGTTCGAATGGATGGTGATGCCATTCGGACTATGCAACACTTCAGCCACGTTTATGAGGGTAATGAATGATTTATTTAGGCCTTTTATTGACCATTTTGTTCTTGTATATCTGGATGATATTCTTGTGTACAATAAGACATGAGTTGAACTTGTGTGTCATATAAAGAAAGTTCTTGATGTCTAGAAGAATGAGAAACTGTAAAAGTCTGATTTTGGGAATACTTCTCTGATTTATTTAGGCCACATTGTTGGTAATGGACAATTAAGGATAGATCCCTCTAAAGAGGAGGCGATTGTGAATTGGCATGAGCCCACGAATGTTACAGAGGTTCAAAGTTTTTTGGGCGTGGTACAGTCTTGGAGAATGTTCATTTCAAACTTATCCATTATTGCAGCCCCCTTGCATGCCTTGAGTAGTGTGAAGCAGGCATTTCAGTGGGGAGGAAAACAATAGAAATCCATCGACACACTGAAAGAGAAGATCAACACAACACCAGTGCTAGCCTATCAGACCTTCGACAACCTTTTGAAATTGAAACAAATGCCAATGGATATCCCATGGACACTGTATTGATGTAGCAAAGGAAGCTTTTATGTTACCATTAAGAGACTTTCTCCCAGACTATTGTGAATTATCCCACATATGACAAGGAGTTGTATGCCTTGGTCCAAAGTGTAAAGAAGTGGAAACGCTATTTGATTAGCAAGGAGACCATCATCCACACAGACATCAACCCTTGTCGTATCTTCAGTCACAGACCAAGCTTCAGCAAGGCCGTCACTTCAAATGGATGAGATTCCTCCAAAAGCTTTATTTGGTAATAAAATACAAGAAGGATGCTAGAAACAAAGTATCATATATGATTTCTCTCCCTCCTATTTCTTCATCTGTAATTTTTCAAAATGTTTCTTTATTGTTAGAAAGTTATGTTGAACAATATACTAATGATAGTGATTTTAAATAAATCTATGCAAAACTGACTCGTGGATCGTAGGTGGACAATTATTATTTGCAGGGAAAACTATTGTACCACCTTGGCAAACTGTGCATGCCCATTGATGAAAGGATTCATGTAATCCGAGAGGCTCACACCTATTTGGTGTCTAGTCATTTTGGAATTGAGAAAAATTTATGTCATTTGCAGAGGTTTTGTTTTTAGCCTCATATGAAAAACATTGTGACTCACTTTGCAAAGGGTTGTGCGGTGTGTTCTGTTTCAAAGCCCTCTAATAGAAAAATTGGGCTCTACATATCACTCCCTATTTTGATTCAACCATGGAAAGTGTGTCCATGGACTTTGTAGGAGGTTTTCCTATGTCTAGGAAAGCTCACGACTATTTGTATGTTATTGTGGATTGGTTTAGTGAAATGTGTATTTTAATGTCTTGTAAAAAGCATGTCATTGCTGAGCAAACTGCTTTTCTTTTCTTTCAACATGTTTGGGTCCATTTTGGGTTGCCCACATCTATTGCGTCAGATCGAGACTCTCACTTTCTTAGGGAGTTTTGGACCAGCTTGTGGAGAATGATGGACATTAAGTTGAAAAGAAGTATGGCATTTCATCCACAGATCGATGGATAGATAGAGGTTGTCAACTGCACCGTGGTACACTTGTCGTGGGGATATTTTGGGAAACATCCCAAGTTGTGGGATGAAAAATTTCCTTATGTGCAGCATGCATACAATCGAGCATCACATTCCTCTACATAGATCTCACCATTTGAGACATGTTTTGGCTATCTACCTAGAGATCCCTTGGACATGGTCTTTGGGAAAGAGGAGGATAGAAATGGATGAGGTGATAGGGATGAAGCACAAAATTTCATTCATCGGATACAAGTGAGTCATCAGGAAGTACAGGAGTAGTTGGAGAAGAGTCAAGCTCGGTATAAAGCTCGACATAATAGGCACTGAGTTGACCATTAGTGTCAAGTTGGGGACAAGGTATTTCTCCACATCTGCAAGGATAGAATGAAGGGAGAAGGGAAGAAGTTGAGACCTATCAGATATGGTCCCTTCACCATATTGGCAAAGATTGGAGATAATGCATTTCGTCTTGACTTGCCTACTTATATGCAAATGTAATCAGTAGTAAATGTTGAAAACCTGAAGCTTTATGAACCTCCATTGATTATGGATATCGAAGAGGTTGCCAGATTCCTATAGTGGATGATTTTTCACCAGAGTATCTAGATAAGTTGCCCGAAGATATAATTCTTGACCGGAAAACCAGAACTTCACAATAGGGAGATGTGGAGTACATTCATGCTGGCTTCAAAGGAATGCATCCGAGTAAAGTTCGATGGATGGAGAAAGAGAAAGTGAGGGACAAATTTCCTCACTTTCCAATTGACTGAAAAGGATTTTAGTGGTTCAAAATCTCTTAGAGTGGAGGATTGATATTGGAGAATCTTGGAGGATTGATCTAGGTGGATATTCATAAAATTAACAGTGGCATGGTAAAAGTCTCAAAAATCAAAGTGGAAGAATCTAGATAAACTTAGAAACAGATCGAATTTCTCATCATCCTAATTCCAACGGTGTGAATGACACTCAAATCTGAGTCCAGATGATGAAGTTAGAGAAAGTCAAAATTTGAGTTTCATTTGTCCAAGTGGTAGGAGAAGATGACATGGAAAAAGTCTCAGCGAATGAGGGAGCACCATGTGACACGTTTCCACTTGGAAATTATACACCACCTGCACAAAGTAATGAACAACTTCTGTGATTCTCTTATGGATAAAGTTATGAGTGTTGCCACTATCAAGTAATGCCCCTATTGGTCGATCTTTAATAAAGCCTCATATTTTGAGAGTCTGAGGTGAAGAAATGCCAACCAAGGCATGTAGTGAGATAATCGAATCATCTGGAGTAGTTGTGAGATCATTTTCAGTTTGGGTTTCCCCAACTTCATCCTCAGGCACCTCAAGGGATGGAGCTTCCTCTGCTGAGCTATTATTAGTAGCATCAATTTGAAATAATTTTGGTTCTTTGCATTTATGTCTAGGGGAGTACTTGTCATCAAAATAGTAGCACAATCCTTGTTTTTTGTCTTTCACCCACTTCTGCTAGTGACACCTTTTGAACCTTAAGTGTTCGGGTGGGGCCTTGAGCCTAGGTGGGACATGCCTTGGCGATGAAATTTGGATGATGGAATTGGGGATTTAAGGTGATTTAAAGATCTAAGGCCTTGCTACATGCGTCCAACCAAGTAGTTGGGTGGTGAATCCGGATATGGGCTTGGATGGATTCTTTTAGGCCATTGATGAAACACTCCAAGTAGAATTCATCTCCTAGACCGTCAGTTCTGATGGCCAATTTCTCAAAGGCTGCAATGTAGTCCTTTATTGTACCTATTTTCCAGAGCTTAGTGAGACGACCCAAAAAATTAGATTCCCACTCAAAGCGATCACATATGGCTTTTGAGAACATGTGAAAAGTTACTCTCCCTTGAGAACATTTTTATGCCACTGCCACTATTGCCATCTCTCTTGGTCCAAGTAAAGGGCTTCCACATGTAGTTTAGTTTCATCTTCGCATATATCATTAAGGGAAAAATACTATTCCATTTGTGCTACCCATATTACAGGGTTAGATCCATCAATTTGGTACATGTCTGGGTTGGGTTTCCGGGAGTTGGAATGGTTTTGATTTCCATGGAAGTGAATGTGATGGCTAGATTCTCCTTATATGTGTGCATCAACATTACACTCCTCCCGATGAGACTTTATTATAAGTTCTATTAGTAGTGAGAGTTGTTAGTTAACATTGTCCATATTTCCTTGGAATTATTTGAACCTTTTTTCAAGGTGTTAAACCATCTCAGAAGCCATATCTTGAGATATGGTACCTAGAATTCACCACCTTAGCTAATTACTTAAGATTAGTCTTCTTGGAAAGAGGTCGAACTCGAGAGTATAATGGTGTGGGTCACTTGAAGTCATGTCGGAAAAAAATTTGTGACCCCCAAAAAATTGGGGGCTTACAAGTGAATGGTACCACTACGACCATCTCATCATCTTGAAGCTTATGGGCTAAGTCTCCTGCAAATGTCTCAAGATGGTCTTAAAGGAGTTCTACTCAGGAGTTTTTTTGTTTTACTCCGAAATGAGTTTTACTCCCTACTGATCAATGCTATAGTGGCCGAATTCCAAAAAGCTTGATTTGCCCATTATCATGCGAAAGTCGGGCCTGGACTATAGTAATAGAAACCCCAAGATATTGGTCCTACCAAATGTGTTGGGACAATCTGATCTGGACTATAGCGACCAAAACCCTCACTACACAAACAATTGGATCTGCACTATGAAATCCTCAACTACTGAATCTGAGTTGTACGATGTGAGAAACCCCAACTGCTGGATCTGATCTAGAAGTTAATGTAGAGGGTGAATCTTTAGATAGTAGAGGGAACTATGGTTAAAAAGGAGTGTCAGGTGCTACATGTTGTAATATATGTAGGGGTTCAACAATACTACTCGACCTAATATTTCAGGGTGCTAACTAAGGAGGATCAACTGTACCCTTATCCGAACTACCTCCAACAGATCAGAGCTCAATTACAATAAGACTCAATGACATTTCCCTTACTAACTTAGATTGTTTATAGCTAAATGACATCCAAAACCCTAAATACTAGTGGTCCCTTACATAACACGGGTTAACCACTTTATTTATTAACTATGGCCTATTTACAACTAGATGTGGTCCCTTTTCTCTAATGCAGTTCAACCACTTACAATTATTAATATTGGCTTTATCGAATCTCTAACTAACTATGACTCTGACTCAGCCCATTAAGCTTATTACATAAATAAATGGGTTAGGGTTGGACCCTTAAAGTTTCTAACTAAATGGAAGTTTGGGTGGTGTTTAGAGTGCATCGAAAAATGTCTTTCCAGTGGCTCAACTCACTTTGGGGTTAGTTTTAGGCGATTTTGGGTCTCAAGTAAGTCTTTCCTCACGCTCTCCATTTTCTTCCCCTCTAATGGTTGCTTGTTGCGCTTCAAGGAATGTGGGGTCTTTCCATGAAACCTCATGGGTCCCCACTTCCTGTGGGGTTTATTCCCCTATTGTGTCTATGTCAAATTTGGGTCGTTTTCAGTTGAATGGGGTTGGTATCTCTTCTTATTTTGCACTAGATGAGGGTTTTATTCCTTCCCCAATTGCTAGTGTTACCTTTTCCTCTATGAGCTTGACTTCTAAAGAAAAACACATTTATGAGGGATTTTTGTCTACTTCAAGTGGCATGCTAAAGAATTTTCAAGTGGATGTGGTTGTGGTTTTTCTCTAGAGGTTCAAGAAGTTAGTGAAAAACTAGTTTTGGGAGCTTAGGAGAGAGGGGGATTCTCTCTGTAGCCAAAGAGACTGATGGGCCTCATTAATAGGTATATCATTGTTGGGATGGGGTCCCCTAGGTCAATTTTGGGGTTAAGATAACCCAAATTTTGATACATTTTTGTAACTAATGTAAAGTCTCTATGATTTGTGGATATGGAGCACATAGATGATTAGGTATCAAAGGGGTTCAGCCCCTTGTGTTATGTAAATTTTGAGTTGGTTTTGAGATCCACCCATGTTCTGCGGACCATGGTATTGTATGAAAAGGCTATAAATAGGCGTGTCTTAGAGAGTCTAAGGCATGACATTTTTAGAATTGATAAGAAATGGGTCAATAGAAGAGAAGTGATAGTGAAGAAAAGTGGGTCAGATAAGAGAAGAAAGGATCTGCAGCTGAGTGCGTAGAGGCCTATGTAGAGTCCGCAGCTGAGTGCACGGACCCCTGCAGCTGAGTGCGTAGGGTAGTTTTGAGTCTGTAATCTTGAATTAAAGATAAATAAAGACAGTTTCTGAAGAATTCTTGTGTATTTATGTTTACTTCTATTTATGATACATGTTGTAAATGAATAATGTGTTTTATGGAATATTGATTGAATGTTGTGCAATTCTGTTGAATAACTATTATTGATGTATGGAAAGCATGTTTATGTATTTTTGCGAAGACTCTGATGATCTCTCTGATGTTTACTAATAACTTAAGTATATCTATGGGAACACTAATTTAGGGTTGTTCTCTAATGCGTGTGAGTGGATAAATTGACTGTTAAGGGTCTGCAAAGACTGATCGTAGACCTTCATGAAGGTCTAAAGGTTGATTTAATAGAGTTGCAGTAGCGTACCCTAAGAGTTTATCGATCTGTACGAAGGCAGATTTGAAGAGCTAAAATACATCACACTAGTCTCTCGATGTAGAAACTTAGTTCTTGCATCCCTCCATACTGCTTCAGGTGAGATTGCAGCCTGTGCTACGCTAGTTGTTTCTGAAAGGGCCAGTAGTGTAGGGATTTGTTGGTTGGTACAAATAACTCTGAACCTGGGTCAAGACAACCTAAGCCAACAAATAGTTCCATTGTCGGGACTGGATCTGCTTGAAAGAGATGTGTGATGTCACATCACTAGAATCCGACCAAGAAGGAAATTGAAAAATGGTTGGATCGAAAGATTCACGAGTTCGTGGTGCAAGAAAACATGAATCTATGCTTGTCCAAGTAAGAATGGTTGAACAAATATCCGTATATAGAGATACATGATATCTTCTTCTGCACCTTCCCCACTGAATTATATGAGTGTTTGGCTAAATTTATAGATACCCAAGGGAGGTGGAAGCTTGATAATCCTATAGTGTGGACACCAGAGCTAGTGTGACGACTAGAAGCCTCTGAAAACAAGATCATGCGAGTTTTCGATCATTAGGTCAATTGAATTATAGGAGGACTTGTTAAAAAATTTGCAATTGATACCTCAGTCAGCTACAATGAAGCATAATGAAGATTTTTCAAAGGACTGCGAGGTAAGTATTTAAGATATTTGAATACTTGGATTAAAATGCTATTGTGTGAAAAACTTGTGATGCCACTACCTTAATGTTCAGAGCTATGTGAAGTGGACGACTCTTTAGTAATCGTGAAGGATTAGCACCAGAGTATAGTACATTGATTGGACCTCCTTTAGGTGACGACGAAAGGGCTGAATGGACTCCACTGCGAAGTTCTGTTCAACTATTTAATCAAATAATTCCTCGAGTAAATCACCCATCCACTCCACCTCCGCCTCCACCTCCATCGCATACACCTTCGCCCACACCTCCACCCCCACCATCTGACATGGCGAACGTGATGAAATTTCTGATCTTCAAAGGCATAGGGAGTGAAGATACAAATCAGTTCTGGTTTGTTGCGAAATCTATGTGGACAATGCAACATCTTACTGATGACAATGTCAAGGAGGCATAGTTGGTTACCACTCTAAAGGATCACATGCTCACTTGGTATATTAAGTATTGTTCTGATAACCCTCTTGCATCGCTAGTAGAGACTAGGGAAACTTTAAACAAGGAGTTTAGTAAGCCTATGTCTAAATCGTAATCAGTCATTGGATTTAAGGAGATCATGATGAGGGTTGATGAGACGCCATGGGAATTGGATCAAAGGTTGAAGTGTCAATTTCGAGAAGCTAACATCCAACTCTATGATAGTCAACTTGAGGAATGGTTTATAGCTTCACTTCTGGCCCACCTACGAATTGCTTTGTCACAACAGAAGATAGGAACATAGACAAAAGCCTTGGAAAACATGACAAGGTTGCATGCAATGCCTATTCAAGACGCCACCTTGGGAGTACAATAGATCCACTCTCAGTTACAAATCTTTCACTTGGAATTGTAGATCTTGAAGAAAGACAAGGAGACTAAACTAGAGGTGTCCGCAGAAGTTTGGTGTCTGAAGTGCAAGAGCCATGGGCATAATAAGGACCACTTTCCCATGTACTCGAATTTTATTACAGTAGGAGGGCTAATTCCCCTGAAACTAGAAGCCCCAACAGGACCAAGCATGGGGGCCATGCTATGGTTTTCTATTTGTTAGGTTGCTAGACAACATGCGACAGATAATTATCATTTGCTTAAAAAATTCATCCAGACACCTCAGCAATTGTTCTGTAACTTCTGCAAATATTCGGGCCACGATAAGAACCATTGTCGAAGTTATGAGCTGATGATGGAAAGAACACCTACATATTGGATGTAAGAAGAAACTTGGCCTCCAGATCAGGGCACCGGGGGAGCGTAATGAGGTTATCAGGGATGAGGACGGGGCCGAGGAGGAGGAGGACCTGGTAGAGGCCACAGTCAGCTCATTGCTATAACTGTGGAATGCCAAGGCACTATGTGCGAGACTTCTAGAGTCGACTGTGCCCATCATGTCAATACTGCAACCAATTTGACCATACTATAGAATAATGCCCGGTGCTAATAGCTAAGATGCAAGATAAGAAAGCACAGCCTCAACAATCTATGCAGAACTTACAGGTGATGAGAGCTGAGCCTCGCGAGGAGGATCAAAGCGTGAATATAGTGCTGAGAAGTGGAATAATGATTGGTGATGACAAAGGAAAACAACCTAAAGAGGGTGGATGGGTCCGCAAGGCCCCAAAGAAGGAATTTGGTTTTGATCTGGAGTGTGCTAAGAAAATTTTTATGGAAGCCAAGAAAACCTTTGCTGAGGCCTCTACCTCAGGAAGCCAGAACAAGGTACAAGAAACTAGCGCATCTGTAGAGGTTGATTCCTTTTTGCTTACTACATTTTTGGAGACCTACATAAAACTGCTACGCGATAGTAAATTTGTGCAAGGCCTCCAGGAGTTAATAATCAAATGTGCTAGCAAGGAGAAATCCCTTGATGTACATCACGTAGTCAGAAAAACTGGCAAACATAAGGCACAAACAGGGTGCGAGATGAGGCTCACTGTACAGATAGGATATTATGAGATGGATCAGGTCATCTTGGATATGGGATCTGATGTGAACGTTTTTCCACAACAAACATGAGAAAGGATGGGGAAACTTGTGCTGTAGTGGTCTCCGATTTAGCTCAGAATGGAAAACCAACAAAAAATCATCCCTATGGAATGATTATATGGAGTAATAATTGATATAGAAGGTGTTAGTGCGATGGAAAATTTTGAGGTTATAGATATCGTCGATGACAGTAATCCAAATCTCGCGCTCCTGTGAACTGACTGGGCCATTGATATGAATGGTGTCAATCTAAAGAAGATGACAATGTTGTTTGAAAGGAAGTCACTTCGGGTTGTAGAACCGTTGGACCTTGCAGAAGGGTCACACTACTCTGAACCAGTCCGCGATTATGAAGAAAGTGAAGATGAACTAGATCAAATCTACAAAATAATAGCGCAAGATCAGGACTAGATTAATCCAATGGAAGATGGGAGGATTGCATGGGATTAGGAGATCTCATGCACCTCAAATTCAGATGAAGAATTCGAGCAGTGGCAGAATCGGCTGCATGAAGTGTCCATCCTGTGATGCAATATGATGATGAAGTCATTGTGCTGTGTTTCTCAGAGGTAAATAAATTACCCTATTATGATGGTTTAACTGATGTAGCTATATTTTTGGATGAATTTGAGCATGAAGTCCTTAAGGATCACCACTTCCAAGCATTAGATTTAGCACTTCGTTCTATGCCTGCACGATGGTGGGGTACGCACAAGGATAGTTTTGATGGATGGCGAGATTACAGAAGGATGATGAAGTTATGGTTTTGGCATCCTAATACTTGATTGACTAAGAAATATAACGGGAAGTATGATCTGCGTGATCACTTAGTAAAATGGACTAAATATTGGGGAACAGAACCACAGTTGGAGTGGGTACACCTATTTTTCCATACTTTGGATACAATTCCCATGAACTGGTATATGGAAACGGAGCTCCACCATGGCACCACAGAGTGGGATGTATTAAGG
Organism: Pinus taeda; assembly: GCA_000404065.3. Classification (NCBI taxonomy): domain Eukaryota; kingdom Viridiplantae; phylum Streptophyta; class Pinopsida; order Pinales; family Pinaceae; genus Pinus; species Pinus taeda. The sequence goes on from APFE030285578.1 coordinate 184,493, forward strand.
AAAGGATTCTTATTAACCTTTAGTTTTGAAAATGAATTTGCAAGCATCGATGAAGCACTACAAGAAATTAAGGCAATTATTTTTAGAACGCCACAGGAACCTATGGAGTGGGTCCAACTAGATTGGATCACCTAGCTGCGCCATGCGTTGGAATGCTATAATGTGACCACTGAAGAGGAGGATGAAGATCTAAGAAACATTAATATTCCAGAGGCAGAAGGGAATCATGAAGTCGAGGGCCCACAAATAGACAACCTAGACATCACCACGTCATTGAAGACAAAGCAAGTAAACATTGGCAATGAAGCATAACCAAAGTTCACAAATATTGGAGATTATTGGGACGATGCTACTGTGGGTAAAGTTGTTGAGTTACTTCGCGAATACCAGGATATCTTCCCCATGAAGTTTTCGAATTTGAAGGGAATAATTGGTGATTTGGGCATTATGAAGATTACTATGAAGCTGGATGCGAAGCCTATTAAATAGAGGTCATATCACCTTAATCCTAAATACAAGGAAAAGGTTCGCCAGGAGGATAAGATGTTGGAGGCGGGCATCATAGAACCTATGGAGGAATTTGATTGGGTGAGCCCAATGGTAGTTCAAGAGAAGAAACAGAAAGGTGAATTAAGGATTTGTGTATATCTGCGTAAGCTTAATGATGTGTGTTCCATGACCCATTCCTGATACCATTTACAAACGAAGTATTAGAAAATTTTGGAGAGCAAGAGGTCTACTCCTTTACTGACGGGTTTTCTGGGTATCATCAGATTAATATCGTGCCAGAGGATAGGAGAAAAAATACCTTCACGACAGAGTGGGGTTGTTTTCAGTAAACTGTGATGTTGTTTGGACTTAAGAATGCGCCTACAATATTTTCTCGCGTAGTCATTGCAGCGTTTAAAGATTTTATTCATAAGTTCCTGGAAGTGTACGTTGATGACTAGACAATGTTTAGATTAGTAAAGCGCCATGTATCAAGTCTACGCTTAATGTTGGATACGTGTCGCAGATACCAGATCGTGCTAAATTTGAAGAAATGCATATTCTATGTTCCCTTTGGAATCATGTTGGGTCACATGGTGTGCAAACAAGGCTTGATGGTGGACCATGCAGAGATCACAGTAATTATGAATTTGGAGGCCCCAAGGAACATTAAGTAGCTATGCGCGACGCTGGGACATACATGATATTATAGAATATTTATCAAAGCTTATGCTCAAATTACTGCGCCCATGGAGAAATTGCTAAAGAAGGATGCAACATTCTGTTCGGATGAAGAATGTTAGTGCATCTTAGATGTATTGAAACAAAATATGGTCACTTCGCCAATCTTGGTATTCGCTGATTGGAAGAAGGAATTTCATGTACATGTGGATGCCTCTTGCATTGCGTTTGGTGCAGTGTTAACGTAGGCCAGAGAAGGGGAAATGGAGTACCCTATAGCCTTTGCGAGTAGGAAATTATTGAAGGATGAGAAGAATTATTCAACAACTGAGCGCGAAGGATTGACCATGGTGTACACACTGCAGAAATTCAGGCATTATCTATTATGAGGGAATTTCAATATGTACATAGATCATTCTGCCTTGAAATACTTGGTTAATAAACCTGTGTTGGGTGGGAAGATCTACAAGTGGTTGCTACTATTTCAGGAGTATGACTTTGAAGTCATTGTGGAGCCAGGGAGGTTAAATGTGGGACATGACCATCTATCACGAATCGAAACAGGCGAGGAACCTAATAATATGGAGGAAGGGTTACTAGATGCACAACTCTTCGCAGTGCGCATAGCTGATAATAATTTTGTAGATATTATTCACTTCTTGAATATAGGGACAACACTAGAGGGATATACAAGTCAACAAAAGAAGGAACTAGTAGTGTGTGCGACAGATTTTTTAGTTATTGCGGGACAATTGTATAAGATGGGTGCTGATGAAATATTGCGAAGATATGTGCCATATTTTTAGAGGGATAGAATTCTTGCTGAAGCTCATGGGGGAGTTGCTGGAGGTCATTATGCAGGCAAGGTGACTATGCAAAAGATTTTGCGCACAAGTCTATGGTGATCAACATTGCATAAGGATTCCAAGGCGTATTGTAAGGCATGTGATGCATGTCAAAGAACTAGCAGACCATCGTGAAGGGATGAGTTGCCATTACATCCTCAAGTATCTTTGCAGCCATTTGAGAAATGGGAAATTTATTTTGTTGGACCAATTCAGCCCCCGAGAAAGAAAATAGGTGCACATTATATCATCATTGCGATGGAATATCTAACCAGATGGGTAGAAGCACAGCCGTTCAAGGATTGTACAGGGGCTACGACAACAAAGTTTTTGTTTGAATATGTCTTAACCAGATTTGGTTGCCCGAAAGTGTTGATGAGTTACCAGGGTATGCACTTTATGAACAAAATGATCAGAGCTTTGACTTAAGAATTCTAGGTCTACCATTAGAAGAGTACACCATATCACCCATAGGACAATGAAACCATTGAAGCCTTCATTAAGATTTTGGAGAACACACTAACAAAGATCTATAACATGCAGTGGATGACTAGGATGTGTGCATACTTGTAGTATTTAGGGCTTATAGGACTACTTGTAAGAAGTTGACTGGGAAAACACCGTTTAGATTGGTATATGGGGTCGAAGTTGTAATGCCGATGGAGTATATTGTGCCTAGTCTACACATAGAAAATCTCACAGGTATGGTAGATCATGAGGCCTTGGAGGAATGACTCGCGTAGTTAATGGAGCTCGAAGAGGATCGATTTTTGGCAAGATTTCATCAACAACTGCAGAAGGAACGTGAAAAATCATGACACTTTTGGTGAGGGTCGTTAAAGGCCCATCACTAATTCTCTCTTTGGTGACACTTCTAGATTTTAGTGACCATCACCAATGATTTTTTTGGTTACTTTTGGTGACGGTCAATAAATGTTTGTCGTCATTTATTATTCCAATGAGTTTTTTTATGACGTTTCATGCCTATGACGAACCGTTAAGGTCCATAACCAATGTCGCATATGGTGACAATATTTAAAAAATCGTTGTTGTAAGTGTATATAGTGATGGTCTTTTAAGGTTTGTCACCAAAGTCATTTTCAATGACACTTTTGGTGAGGGCCATTAATTGCCCATCACTAATTCTCTCTTTGGTGACATTTTTGGTGAGGGTCATTAAAGGCCCTTCAATAATTCTCTCTTTGGTGACGATCTTTTATTGACCCTCACCAATGCTATTTTTGGTTACTTTTGGTGACAGTAAAAAAATGTTCGTTATCATTGATCATTCCAATGAATTTTTGATGATGCTATGTACCTGTTACTATATTCTTTGTCAAAATATAATGATTTAAGACCATTTTTGCTGAGTCTTTTTCATTATGTATCCAAGGTCATAACGGTTATAATAGCCAATCAATTTGTTAAGAAGTAATTAGCGTGTATAATTTCCCTCAAGTCATAAGAATATATTCTTCCTATGAGTCAACACATGATTCATCTCTATTAGGTTTATAATCTAGCAAATTTCCTTTAAATAAAGTTCCACTAGTGTTTGTAGGAACTATATTATTTAATACATAATCAATATTTGTCAATTCTATTAATGAGAGAGACCTAGCACTCCTCAACACTCATGGCACACCTTAACATGCTTTGGAACACTACACTAACATTCCTTGGCACCTCGCATGTCTTGGGACATCTTTGTACCTGGAACATATTTGTACCTAGAACATCTTGCCATGAGTAGAATGCCAAAGCACATGTTGGCATGCCATATCATAGCATAGCACTCCCCTATCATGTGTTGGCATTCCCTGTAGTCCCTAGCATGCCCTGGAATTACTTGGCATAATATTGCATTGACAAAAATTAACACTATGCACACATTGGCACTTGGCATGTATTGGAACATATTATTAGTGTCTCTCGCATGCCCCTTTTGAAAAAGATAAATTCTCGACTTATCAACCCTCTTATGTGTTCATTTCCTTTCATTTTAGCTTCATTATTCCTTTTGTTTCCTTGAAACTCCTTGACACATATTGGCATACTCTGGAACCCTGCACATCCTAGCATGTCTTAGCACCTGGAATGCCTTGGCACTATTTGGAACATGTTAGCACACCCCGGAACTACCTAGCACACTCTAGCACTTCTTGACATTCCTTGATATTCCCTGGCATGCCTTACCCGTTCTTAGCATACCTTGTCACTCCCTCCTTGGCATGACAACTAGCACTAATTGAAACTCCCCAACACACCCTCATATTCATTCACTTCCATGCATTTTGTTAGAAAATTATATATTACAGAGAAATGGAACACATAAAATATTGCAGAAAAATAAACATAGAAAATGCATAAAATAAGAGAGACACAGATATACGTGGTTCACCCAGTTTGGGCTACGTCCATGGAGAAAGAGCCAATCCTTCTTTTATTATATTATCCAACAAACCGAAGAGATACAACCTACAATAGATCCACTGTGACACCCTCTTCACTCTCAATCTCCTCTCTCTTCCTCACTCAGAATATAGATATACATAGATGCAATACAATTCCCTCATATATAGTGAGGGGTTGCCTTCTAGGGAAAAAGAACCCTAAATTAAACATAACTTCTACCATCAGATCATCCGCCTAATGAATGGCCCAGATTGACTAGAAATTGCTAGACTTTTACAAGGTAATTTTACTTCTATTTTTAGCTTTGAGGGCGCTGCCCCCAAACCCCCACCAGGGGACCGCTGGCCCCCGGACCCCATAGCCGGGGGGGATTAGCCCCCCTAGACCCTCACGAGGGGGACAAGTCCCCCCTCGCAACCCCCTGCGTGGAGGGGTGTACAGTGTTCCCGGGGTATACATCCGGCTAAAACCTTTGAATACAGAAGATAATCAGGCTCCACACCCAACACATTTTGACCTAGTGCTCCCTTGTGTTGTCCTAGTACTCCCTAACACTCCTCAGCATGCAATGGAACTCTCTAGCACGCCTTAGCACTTATAAGTGAAGAATGAAACTTGTAACCAATGTTACTAGACTCATAATAGACAATAAATTGGCGAGGCAAAAGAGCTAAGAGTTTTAATCAGAATGGGGAAAAATCAGGAAAAAATCAGTGAATTCAATAAATAAAAATATACACATATATTGAATTAAAAAAAAAACATTTTTCATTGATATTCAGTAAAGACATGTCCAGACAATTCATAATATCAATAGATGTCCAAAATATAATGAATGAATAATCATCTCATAGATGTTATGAGTCCAAACATGATCCAAAGTACTGAGTCATGACTCATAACTAGTGACTACATAGAACTAGAATCAATTGCTTCTAAAATTTTACAAAAAACTACATGCTAATTAGAAAAATATAGTAACTAAGAGTCTAAGACTCTTAAGAGTGAGAACTAGAAGGGATTCCTCCCACTCCTCCGCTTGTTGACTCTCAAAGTTCTTCAAGTCATGTAGGCTTAAAAGAGGAGCCTCCTCTAATTGGACCCAATCTGCTGCATTTATAGTTTGCAAATCTATCTCTTCAAGGTCTATTGGTGAATGATATAAACCTATCATTATCACGAGACATTGAAATGTGAATTTAAGTTTGACTTTGAACTTTAAAGTTTAAATTTTGAATTCCAAATAAGATTATGAAACCTTCAAATTTAAGCTCTCACCTAGTATTTTCTTGTTGCGAAGTTGTAGAATGTAATGGAAAAATACAAGGTCATTTAAGTGCTTTTGTGTCAATCGGTTGTGCTTCTTAGAATGTATTTTCTCAAACATGCTTGAGTTTCACTCACAACCTGAAGCATTGCATGCTTGGTTTAAGATTTGAATGGAAAATCTCTTCAAATCTGGTGTATCACTACAAACGTTTTGCCACCAAATACCTAGCAAGTGGCAAGGGTTCATGAGTAGACATACTAAATAATAAATAGTAAAAACTTAAAAAGACAAAAAAATTTAATAAAACATTTAACATACAAAATAAAGTTTAAACAAATTTAATGAATTGATAAAGCCTTCAAGCCTCAAAGGGTACCTGGTAACACCTTAGACCTTTCTCGTATAACACTGGTATAGGAAAATAATTTAGGTGGTGCTCTATAATCCTATAGTTGGGAAAATACATGACTTTGATATTTTGGATCAGGGAGGCAACTTTCCATGCATGTCATAAGTCCTTTGTGAACCTCCCCATCCACATTAAATTTTCTCTTATCATAAAAATACTATGGGTTTAAGAAGTACCTAGCAACATGTAAGGGGGGATGCAATTTCCTATCCCAATGTGCATCAATAATGTCAAAAAGAGGTAGATACTTTGCCTCCTCCTCCCCACATCTTCTTTTGATGGCCTCCTTTGCGAGATCCATCACATCATAAATGTAACCCATAGTGGGTTTGTCACCATCAACCATCCTGAAAGTTCAAGCTTTCAAATTTAAATTAATATGAAACATTGAAAATAAAAAGAAGCTTAAAATGAAATTAAAACATGAAAAAGTTAAAAGACTTGAAGTACCTGAGAACTCTAAAAAGGGACTCCATCACAACAATAATCTCTTTGGCTTCTTTCCAAAAACCATCATTAAACACAAGTGCGACAACTTCAATGCCTTCAAGGGTCTTGGAATGTTTAGATGCCATCCACTTAGGTCCCAAGGACATCCTCTTCAGATTTATCTTTTGCTCAACCACAAATTGCAAAGATATGCAATTTGTTGCAAATCTAGTCATTGCAGGTCGAACAATTTCTTTACCTTCAATGTATTTTCTCATGGTGTTTAGGACAATAATGTGGTTGTATAGGTATTTGGTTATGGATTTTTCCTTCTCCACAACCTCATGTATCCAATGAAGCTTACCAATGTCCTAAAACATTAAATCTATACAATGGGCAACACAATAGGTCCAAAAAATAGTGAGGTGCCTAATCTCAAAAAGTCTACCAGCAGCCATATAATTAGCTACATTGTCGGTGACAACTTGTACAACATGTTCTTATCCTACTTCTTGAACAACTTCCTCCATCATTTCACAAATAAGTTGTGTAGTCTTAACCTTGTCTGAAGCATCCACTAATTTGAGAAACATTGTACATACTGGACAAGATACAAGGAGATTTATTAGAGTTCTATTCCTATGATCTGTCCATCCATCACTCATGACCGTGCACCTTGTTTCTACCCACGATGAACAAAACTCAAATAGCACAAGCATGGCATCTTCAACACTTTATAATGGAAAATTTGTACAAATGCTCTCTAATGAAGGAGCTTTGAACCCTGAACCTGCAACAACAACTACATCAATCATAGTTCTCTAATAAGGACTTATGGCATAGTGGAGAGGCATGTCAGAATAGTACCAAAAGTTAGTAATGGCCTTCCTTTCCTAACCATGGATATTTTTTTTCCAACCAGTGGTATCTAAGGTAGGTTAGGAATCGGGTTTTGTGTGGGGAGAATAAAAGGTGTTTATGTTTCCACCTCCAATGTTGAATGCAAGAGGATTCATTTGGCCTTGAGTTTGACTTGGACTTGGAGGCATGTGTGGGAAACTTGGGACTTGCATTGAGGATTCAATAGAGGGAGATGACAATGGGGTAGTGGAAGAAAAATTGTCAACTCTAGGAGTTCCTATTTCTTTTTTTTTCTTTTCTTTCTTTGCATTATGCCGACTCAACATATCAATAGCCAAGGTTGCTTGGTGTTTGAAATTTTCGTCAACGTTTTTGCAGAGACCTATATCATGGTCGGGTATTTTTGCAAGGTGGTATTTGAATCTATAAATGCCTCGACTACATTTTACTTTGAAAAATTTACAAAGGAGATTAGGGTCTCCAAGAATCTTGTCACAATAAGCCCAAGCAAAGTCCTTCTCCCTTGGCATCGTTGTTGTTTTGGACTTGTGTTTAAACTGCGACTTCTGTTTAGATTTGGAGTTGTTCCTTCTCTTTAATTTGGCTCCTAAAATACTTTAAAAAATTAAAATTAAAAATGCCATATATTACTTCGCAAAAAAGAGTGTTGGTTTTAAAGGATATAAGGTTTTGTTAAGGATCAAAGAGGAGTCTGTCTAGCAACATAAGCACATTTCGACCTAATATATCATTATGACCTTGAAACACAATTAGGTATATATGAGGAAATTCTACCTAAAGGAAATTTTATCAACATATGTTGCATTGTAATCTTGAATTCGCAAGTTCATTTAGCGTAAGACAACTGAACCAATACATCAATAAAAGATTCTGGAAGAACAAAAATACCCAAAGTACTTGTGAATGCGTGGTTAAAGCCTTTGAAGTCAGCGAGACATCGACCAAGGAGGGAATGCTTAATGACTTGGTCGATGATTGGTATGAAGCCATTTCTTAGTGAATTTTAAAAATCTATTTAAGCCCCATTTATAGGGTTGAAAAGTCATAACCAAAGGAATATGCTGAGCATTCGAATGCTGAACAGTGAAACTTGAAGCTTTCCATTGAAAATGACATTGAAATTTCAATATAGTAATATACCTATTATTTAATCCAAGTGCCAATGTACCTCAATTTTTGAATAGTGAAGCAGATAAGCCTAAAGGTAACACACATTAAAGGTGACACACAACTACCCGAGTGTCGATATGGAGTGTGGATAGAGCACACATTGGAAACTGCCTGATATGGAGTCCAAAGTTAGGCTAATCTTGGCAGTTCCCTGATATTGAGCTTGGAATGTGTAGTAGTGAGTAGTGATTGATTACTGAAGGTCTCGACATATGAGTTTTGGTCCTGAGAAATGAGAAAGAAATTTTGGAATGACTGATGTTTAGTTTTTAGCAATGTGGCATACCTAAACTTGAAAAACTCGTGCTCGTCGAGTCAAGGCTGAAAATTGAATAAACTGGAATCAAGCACATGAATCTGCTTTAATCGACAAGTCTAAAGTCAAACTTGCATTGACCATGAGTTAAACTTGGTCAACGTGAGTTTGACTTGCAAATATTTAGATTGGATCGTATGGAGAGCGAGCAGATTCTGACTCGTGATTAATCACGATTGATCGTTGAGTCCTGTTTCATTGCTTGTAATTGAAATTTGAACTGAAAATAGGAGATTTTACAATTGAAACTAATTGTGCATTTTCTAAACTGAAATTGGCCCATCAACATTGTTTCTATTTGCGGTTGGGTGCGTCAATGGAAGAGATTCATTTTAAATCAGGTTCATGGAGAAAATATATTATGGAAGATGTTTTTTCTTATGTCAAGGAAGACATAGTAACATTATTTTTATTAAAATTGAATAACAATAGTATCTACTCTGTATCTCTTGTATCTCATTATTTTTATCTCCTGTAACTCATACAGAAAGTGGGGTAATAGTGGACATGCAACATCAAGCTCCACTCCTTTTAATCCAAAGTTTTGCATGCAAACCTTTGTGTCACTTGCGCCACAAAGCCTTCATTGTAGAGTGTGGAGTTAACACCTACCTCTGCATGACAAAATCTACACGTACCTTTTGACTTGGTTTTTTCACCTTTTGTCCATTCTTTGTTTGGAGTCTGCGACAACAAGCTTCACATACTTTTTTTCCATACCTCTATGTGAGTGTAACTTTGCACATTTTCTTTGCTTCAACCAATATCAAAAGCATTTGTGAGCTTCTTTCAAGGCATGAATACATGCTTCAATCATGGAAATTATCAAAGTTTCTAAAGCCATTGAGTTATCCTTTTCCATTTCAAATATGTTAGGATTCTATTGAGAGTTTTTTAGAGATAATTATTAACTGACCCTATACTTTTCCCTTTTCCTTAATATAAATTGAATCTCTTATTACATTTCTAATCAAGAGATTTACATCAAATACTGGATCAAAGGGCCAAGGACTTTTCATAAATGCTGCCTTGTCCAATAGAAGAATAAATGGTCAACATGTCAGCTTGGCTCCAATTTCTTGGGAATCAATAATTTTTTGAAAAATGACTACTCTTGTTTAAATCTAGAGCCATGTTTAATCTTTGAAAATGGATTTTCCTCCAAATTGATCTTCGAAAGGTCCTTATTAAAGGCTTCTCTATATTTTCCTCCACTAGAATGAATGGCTTCTATGTTGACATGTATAGTAGAGCTCCCTTTTGAAAAGCCTGATCATCCCATTGTCACCAAGATCTCCTCCCTTTCCCCAGATTGAACCCAAAACAACAATGAGTACTTAATTATGATCCAACCTGAGAAATTTTGATTGACACTGCAACTCAAGAGCTATTAAATTTAAAGTGTGCTAATATGATTCGTCATTCTTTCATTGAATAAGTATATTGTTTTTGAATTTGTCATTTGTGATTGTAGTATGTGGTACTAGCCTTGTTTCACCTAAAAGGGTTTTTATTCTTGGACAATGACAATGCTAGTAAGATTTAAGCCTTTTGTAGTATTTGTACCCCATGATCATTTTTGCAAGATGTATGTCCTATGTGGAAAGAAATAAGCATTTATTTATTACCTCCTAAACTAAAGAAATGTTTCTTTTATTAGGTGCCATGTAACGTCCTCTACAAATTGAGGACGAATGGGATGTAATATCCTATCCATCCCCGCAAACTATAGTCCTCCATAAAGTGGAGAAAACCCAAAAATACCCATTGTTGGGCAATTTTTGGGGAAACTGGGCCTAGGAAACCCAGATTTGGGGTTTGGAGTAAGGTTTACTCAATCACTTAAGAATATGAAACCCCTTTGGAAAATCTATAAATAAAGAAGGTTGGAATTCATTTTGGATCACCTAGTGTGGATTAATTCATTTGTTCTTGAGCATTAGGTCTGATAGTTTTTGACCCCTTCTATATCTTGTCAATTTCAATGGTGAAATATTCCACCCTAGTTGACATTCCATTATATCTCGTTGTTTGAGTACAAGGGTCTCTGGTTGGTCAGTGAATTCCGTTGGCTATTGGTCTCTTGTCTTTTTTTGGGCACAAGATTTCTGTTAAAGGTGAATGAATTTGGAGGATATTTCATGATCGATTACTTATGTTTTGCATACACCTCTCTTGAAGGAAGCAACAAAGTTTCTAAGTCCTTAATATCTTGTTCTGGGCAAAGCACTTACATTAGGCATTGGATTCATTTCTAGCACCTAGAGTAGCGAAACTCTTTTATTTATTTAGTTTTTGCATGCACAGTTAAAAGGAGCACTTCCCTAGTTATTAATTCTTACCCATAGCTAAGGAAGCATGTTTGCATATCTCATATCATATTCACTAGCGGAAGACTTTAATTGTCTTGTCTATCCATACAAGGAAGGTGCATTAGGATTAGGAGTTCAGAAAGTTGAGACATTGTTGTACATGTTTCCATATTCACTATACATTGTTTGAAATTTTTAGTTATTTCTTGTTTCAAAGAGTAATAAATAGTGAAGTGATTTGAGTTTCAAATATGTGTACTTTTTGTTACTTTCTTCAGTGGTGTAAAGACCCGATTAAGCTATATACATTTTTTTTTTTTTTTTTTAAACAACAAATACGACCAGAAAGAACACATTGAGATTTCAATTCATTCAACACACACATTACTGATGCTCATTTCAGGAACATAACAAAACATTTACAAACTTTTAATCTAATATCAAGTAGTAACGAAATACACATGTACCGTACACCGGAAGGCGAGACTCCGCTTGCTCTGCTGTCGCTAGTATTCCCTGGTTGCCGGTCACTTTTGCGAGTGTATGATGACGCACTTGATCCGAAACAAGACCCACCAGTTTACCTCCCAGCCTACTCCTTGGGTACTCTTCTTCCCCGCGGACCCCCGCGCTCCAATGGGGTTGTACAATGGAGGAAGAATCTAGCTGGCAGAGGAGAGCAACCTAGCTCAAGAGTCCCCTCTCTAAAAACCCTCTACCTCACCAAACTCACTATAGCTTCGTAGTCACTGCTTTGACATCATCTCATCCATCCAACAATAGGGTTCCCAAAAGTCCCCTCTACCATGGCCTACCCCTTCTTTTATAAGAGTTATTATAGATGACACTTGGCATGTCATGCATAATTATAATATATATATATATTTTATAGCTTGATTATTCACCTACCCATGTGTCATTCTCTCAGCAAGGGTCACCCAAAATTATTTACTTAACTTTTTATTTAAACTAATATTTTCCTCACCTCACAAGATTCCTATTTCTTCTCCTAGTTGTCTCTTTATTCCCCCCTTTTATTCCTTAAATTGTGTTTATTACTTGGAGTCAATTAATGAGTCAAGATTTTATCCCCAATCTACTTCCTAAATTAACTCAGGTTATCTCTTAAAGGGATATTCTTATGTTGGTTGATGCCACATGGAGCCTCTCTACATTTCTCTAAATTTAATTTATTTTTCTTATTTTAATTCACCTTCCTCTTTTCTTAATTAAGTTTAATTGGATTAGGATAAATCTTTATCCTTACAATATGTTTGTCTTCCCCTTTCATCTAATTAAACCACCTCATCTACCTAGCATTTTCCAACATGGGGAGGGTAGAATTTTTAAGATACTCTATTTATCTTTTTCCTATGATCCTCCTTATTCCAAGTTTTACATTTGATTTAATTTCCTTGGTTTCTAATCATCATTTTCCCTTGGTGTAACTTTACCTAGCTTTCATTCCTTACTTATATTTATTTATTATTATTTATTTATTTATTTATTTTTTATGATTCCAAGGGTGCCAAGTTTGGTTGTGCCCTTCAAGAACTTCCCTAGAAGTTCCAAGGGTGCCACATCTAAAAGTTTAATTGTGATGCCAAGGGTGCCAAGTTGGTCGTGCCCTTCAAGAATTTCCCTGAAATTCCAAGGGTGCCACATCTGACAGTTTAATTGTGATGCCAAGGGTGCCAAGTTGGTCATGCCCTTCAAGAATTTCCCTGAAATTCCAAGGGTGCCACACCACTTGCCCTTCAAGCATCCAGTGACTACGAGGGGAAAATATCGTGCAACGTCATATACCACTATCGTCTCTTATGTTGCCTGCTATAGTGAGATTAATGGTGCCGGGGATCAAGGAATCCGCCTTGATGCGCGCCCCCCAGTAGGTTCCTCATGAGCGGCCCAACTTTGGGACCTGCCCTCATGGCATCATGATCTTCAAGGCAAAGGTGTTTTAACCCTTCTAGCCCAAGTCACAGCGGGAGTGCTAGTGGGTGAGATTAGGGACTCTGTCCCACCCCTCCCACGTAGTTCCATCCACCTGTACAACCCCATCACCCATATGTGAGTCATTCAGTCAAGCACAAATTTGTTCCTACAACCATTAACATATCATCAACATATAGTTAAACATATATGGCAGATTTCAAGATCGACTTAGACTTTAAAAGATAAAACAATATGAATTTTCATCAAACCAGGTGCCATCAACATGTCATATGCGAGCACCTCTGATTGTCTCCTGCCATACTCAAAAATCATTAGCAACAAGGTTTCTCACTGTTAGTCATTATCATAATAGCATCATTAACGATTCCTGGTCATTCACATCATTGTCCATTATAAGCCTGAACTAACAGAAGTAGGTAACAGAGGGTACACATCCCTCATGGCTATCATCATTTATCATAAATGGAAACATACATATTCATTAAGCCATCAACATCGTAACATCATAGAAATATACCTATCTATCAAATTTTATCATCATTATACTTTTATTAGAGCGCATACATATTCTTTACTACCTTCATCATAAATTCAGATACTAAACTTAACTATTTAAATGATGCAATCATCGGAAGACTGATAGATAAGATACATAACCATTCATGCTATCATAATATCAATGGAAAGCAAAACATCATAACCATGAATATCTCAATCGTTGATAATAGTGTCATGTGTCTGGATCCTCAACCTGAGGTCCTCAAAGAATAAAGTGTGGGCCTTATGGCTAAATAAATGTTTGCATCAAATCATTATCAGTCAACTAGACGGGCACTACATACACCCCCTCTTAAAAATAGACTTCGTCTTGAAGTCCTTGGAATAGGTAAGGAAAACGGTGATGCATCTCCTCGGTGTCCTCCCAAGTAGCTGAACTAGGACTATAATTGTCCCACTGGACCTTGACCTGGTCCACTAACCATCGTCTAAGCTGCAAACTTCTCTGGTCCAGTATACAAATTGGTTCGGTCATCACTGCTCTCTCGTCCGAGACCTGCAAATGACCCAAGTCAATAATATGTGAAGGATCTGAAATATAATGATGTAAAACAAAAACATGAAACACATCATGCATACGTGCTAAAGATGGAGGTAAGGCAAGCCTATATGCCACCGACCCTTTCCTTTCTAATATTTCAAAAGGTCCCACAAACCGTGGAGACAATTTTTCTCCTTTTCCAAATTTTATAGAGCTTTTTTGGGGCCTTACTCTCAGGAACACCCTATCCCCCACTTCATAAATTCGGTCTACCCGATGAGCATCAGCGTAGCTCTATTGTCTATCTTGAGCTTCCTTAAGCCTCCTCCTAATCATGGTCATTTGTTCTTCCATCTCTTGCACCACCTCAGGTCCTATTAATACTCGGTCTTCTAGTTGATCCCAACTAAGAGGTGTTCTGCAAGGCCTTCCATATAAGAACTCAAATGGTGCCATCTTGATGGAACTCTGATAACTATTATTGTAAGGAAATTCTACAAGTGGTAAAAACTCCTCCCATCTCTTTTGTTGGTCCATCACATACATTCGAAGCATGTATTCAAGGATTTGATTTGTCCTCTCTGACTGCCCATCTGTTTCTGGGTGATAAGCAGTGCTGAAGTTTAACTGGGTTCCCAAAGCTTCTTGGAAACTGGTCCAAAATCTTCCAGTAAACACTGCTCTCTTATCGGATATGATCTTTCTAGGCACTCCATGTAATCTCATAATCTCATTAATAAAAACCCTCGCAATTTCAGGGCCTTATATGTAGTCTTAACTGGTAAGAAGTGGATGCTTTTGGTCAACGTGTCCACTACCACAAATATGGAATCATGTCTTCTTGGGGTCATTGGTAGTCCCACAATGAAGTCCATTGATATAACTTCCCATTTAGATTTTGGTATCTCATGGGGCTGTAATAAACTTGCCAGATGCCTGTGTTTAGCTTTTACTCGCTGACACTCTAAGCATCTTACTACCAAGTTCACGATGTCCTTCTTCATCCCTTTCCAAAAGAATAGTGGTTTTATATCCGCACTCATCTTCTTGACACCAGGGTGTGCCATATATACGGCGCAATGTGCTTCATTTAAGATTAATTGGCGTATCTCTTCATTCAGTGGTACATATATCCTTCCCTGAAATCGTAGTAGCCCATCATTATCAAAGGAGTAATCCTCATATTTTGGAACCTTCATCTCATCCTCCCTCAAACTTTTGCTAACCTCCTGATACCAGGTGTCTTTAATTTGTAATTCAAGCAGTTTCTCCCTCAAATTTGTCTTCAAGGGAATTACTGAAAATATCCGTGGCCTCCTACTTAAGGCATCGACCACCCTATTTACCGTTCCTTTGATGTAAGTGATATCAAAATCATATTCACTAATTAGTTCAGACCATCGCCTTTGCCTCGTGTTTAAGTGATCTTGAGTGAATATGTGCTGTAGTCCACAATGGTCAGTCCTAAGATCAAACTTCCTTCCTAGAAGGTAGTGTCTCCAAATCTTCAGAGCATAAACAATTGCTGCCATCTCTAGATCATGGGTTGTGTAGTTTTCTTCGTGGGTTCTGAGTTTCCTTGATGCATAGGCTATTACTCTTCCCTCTTGCATCAACACACAACCCAGTCCTTCTTTGGAGGCATCAGTGCAAACCAAAAATTCTTGCTCCATATCCGGCACCTTCAAAATTGGTGTTTTCGTTAATAACACCTTTAACCGTTGAAATACCTCTTCACATTTTTCAGTCCACATGAATTTCTTGTTCTTTCTTTGGAGCTCGGTAATGGGGCTTGCTATTTTCAAAAACCCTTCGACAAATCTTTGATAGTACCCTGCCATTCCCATGAAACTTCGTATTTCATGAACATTGGTTGGTGTTGGCCATTCCATGATGGCTTCGATCTTTACTGGGTCTACTACGATACCCTCCCCAGAGATAATGTGTCCAAGATAATGAATCTTGGTTTGGTAAAAGGAACACTTTGACAACTTCCCGAACAATTGGTTTTCTCTAAGACATTGTAGGACTATCCTCAAGTGTTCGTCATGCTCTTCTGGGGTTTTTGAGTAGATCAAAATGTCATCAATAAAGACTTGTACAAGCTTGTCTAAGTGATCTCGAAATATTCCATTCATCAAAGTCATGAAAACACCCGGGGCATTTGTCAGTCCAAAGGGTAAAACTACAAACTCATAATGCCCAAATCTTGTTTTGAATGTTGTCTTCGAAATATATTCTTCTTTGATTCTCAACTGATGATATCCCGAACTCAGATCTATTTTTGAAAACACCGTGGCCCCTCTCATTTGATCAAATATGTCATCTATCCTTGGTAAAGGGTATTGATTCTGTATCGTTACCTTATTCAACTGGCGGTAATCAATGCACAGTCGCCAAGACCCATCTTTTTTCTTAACAAAAATCACTGGGGCTCCCCATGGAGATATGCTAGGTCGTATGAACCCCAAGTCCAATAATTCCTTTAATTGGATCTACAATTCCTTTAGCTCAGGAGCCAACATCTGGTAGGGTGCTTTTGCAATAGGCTCCGTGTCGGGTTTAAGGTCGATGGTGAAATCAATTTCCCTTTTTGGGGGGAGCCCGGGTAGTTCTTCGGGAAATACATCCTTAAATTCAACAAGGAATGGGTGTTTATCAAAATCTTCAGAGTCACTCTTTTCGTTTAGAGTTACCACTGAGAACAATTGACATCCATTTCGCTTAAATTTCATTAGTTGCATGGAGGAGATGAACCTCAGGGACACCCCTCGGTTCTTTCCCTTTAATGATTTTCTTTGGCCGTCATCATCGGTGAAATGAAGAATCTTGTCCTTGCAATCTAGGAGTGCCTCATGCCGCTCCAACCAATCCATTCCTATAACTACGTCATAACCTCCTAGAATGGTCGAGTACAAGGATACCTTGGTTTTACATACCCCCAGGTCCACCTCACAATCCTTTACCATTTTTCCTACATTTCTTTTCATACCACATGCCATTTCTACATGTCTAAATTCATACTGTGGAGTTGCTTTATGTTTAATCAAAGATAATGCATTTATAGAAATAAATGAATCAGTAGCCCTTGGATCTATTAAAATGACAAAACTCATACCATCAATATTACCTGAGGTTTCTAACACAGTGGACTGGTGTTCGACCTGGCGATTGTTCACCGCTGCATGGATGCGATGAGCTTTCCCCAGATCTCCCACTGTAGCTGCATTCTTAGTTGAGTTGGTTTTACCTGTCTTTTGAGGGCAATCCCTCTCGTAGTGAGGACCCCCACAAGTCCAACACCCCTTCCTAGGGACTTGGGTCCTACCAGCTGAACTGTGAGCTGGTCTGAAACTCTGTTGGAAAGAGGATAGGTGCTGAGGTGGTGTGACTTGGTGCTATCGCATAGGCCGGTGCGGTGGTGGTTGACGAGCTTGCTGCGGTGCCCTGCGCAGATGCTGAGCTGGATGCCCATATGGTGTTCTTTGATTTCTTCCTGACCACTTTTGATGATTTAGCACGGGACCCCTTGCCAATTTCTACGCTCCATACTAGGTGCTCTTGATTGTGTGGGCTTTGTAGACTTACTATGCTCGCTACTCATGATCTCCTCCTCTGCAATGATTGCCCGCTGAACTGCCTCGTGCAAGGTGTGAGGCATTAGGATCCTAACCTTTGTCCGAATGTTAACATTTAATCCATACACAAATTTTTTCACCTTGAGCTTCTCTGTGTTTAAATGAGGGGCATAACGGAGTAATTCCATGAAATGTGCCTCATATTCTGGCAGGGAGCGGTTCCCTTTCTTTAATGAATTGAATTCATTTAGTTGTCTCTCGAGGAACTCTTCTGACCGGTAACGTTCTCTAAAGTTTTCTTCAAATAGCTCCCAAGTTACTTCTGATATATCCATTCCCAATTGGGTTAATAATGTCTTCCACCAAAGTAGTGCGCTTCCCTTTAGCTCGAATATACCCATCTTAGCCTTCATGTTTGAGGTGTAATTTCTTAGGGTAAAACACATAGTCATGTTTTCCAACCATGCCTCTACAGATTGACCATCAGTGGAACCCCAAAACTCTGGAAATCTTACTTTTTCCAAGTCTCGACTTACATCATTTCTTGTGGTATCTTGGGGTGTTTCATTTTGTATGACCGGTCCTCCATGCTCCCGTTCCAAATGGTTTATTAATGCCTCAGACATGTGTTGGAATGATCTCATTAAGTTCAACACTTCTCCCACTGGTATTTGTCCCTGTGCTGAGATGTTCCCTCCCTCATTAAGTGGGGTGGTAGGAGTAGGCTCCATGTTGTGCCCTTTAGCTGCCCCACTCCTTCTGGTACCTTTCCTAACCATGATGCACTTGCCACAGTTTAATACGATTTTTTTTTTTTTTTTTATAAGAAAATGGCAACTCCATGAAGAAAACTTTAAATATAAAAATAATATCTTTACAAATTATTCAAAAAAACTTTCTTTAAAAACATGAGAAATAAATGCTCAAAAATATTAAATAAATATAAACAAATAAGTATGAAAGTAAATGCTAGTTAAATGTAAAACTATAAAGAATATACACCAAAGTCCAATTTAGAAATAAAAGCTTTAAAGAAAGTTAGAATTATTCTAACTTCATTTCAAAATTTTTAAAATAGGATTTGATATTTTATTTTTAAAAACCAGAAAGTAGATTACAACATGTGTTTTAATAATTATTTATATAATAGGAAAAATATTTATTCACTACATTTAAAAATATGATGAATTTGAATTTAATAGTTTTCATAATATTGTTATCATCATGATTGAGAAAGTTTGTTTTTGACTTTCTATCAACCTTAAGAGATTTGAATTTATCATTCTGACTTAATAGTTTATAATTTTAACCAAATAATTTGCATAGGCATATTACCAAACACATTTAGTTAATGATATCGAATAAAAGATATGCTAGATTACCCATTTGATGTAGTCTACTGACACATATAATCACAACCTTTCCTTTTAGGAGGTTTATCATAAAGGTTAAATTCCAAGACAAACACATGTATATATGTGTGTTCGAATGTGCATGGATTTGCCATTATGCTAATTAATGTTAGGTTAGAGTTCTGTGATTAACATGGAATTAATGTATGGTAGTTTAACTGTCATATCTGTATTGGGATGATATAATAATGCACAATGAGATGCTATAATTGAGAGAGATACATGAGTAATATACCTGGGATCCATTTCAATTTATTATTG
>APFE030285579.1:0-59063 GCA_000404065.3 Pinus taeda
CTCACACCCATATATTCTGATTACAGTATAGTGTTGGTAAAAGTACCAATCCCCTATGCTGTATACCTTGGATAGCTGTAGAATCCTATGCATCTCATCAGTTAGTCTTGGAGGAGGTGAGCTTACGAATAAAGACATGGCTGGATGGATGAAGAGATCTATGAACTCATAGTATGTATATGGAGAGTAGGTGCTGAGGTGAAACACCGAGGTCCAGTACACCACTGACCTTGGATTGCCTTCTGCATCTGTTCTCTTAATCTCAAAGGAGAACTTCTCATGTTGATAATACAGGATGAGGTGGTAGATGTAGGAGGTGTATCTGAACACCTTCTCTCTAGACAGGTTCAAGAACTGCTCATGCATCTTATCTGAAATGTATGTGGCATAGTCATAACAGATTGGAGTCCTGCCTGGGGAAAACATAGTCATCATTACTAGAACAATTTCATCAACAAATTCAAGTGACTTGTACCCCAAAATGGAACTAATCGTGTATGCAAGATCTACACCCAGTTGATTGAGGTAGCCATCAAAAATGGGAGGGTGCAGCATAGTGTCAGAGCTTGTGATGAACAATTGGTTGAGCTTTAATATTTGTGCATATGTCAGTATCTTAGCTCCTTGGTTGATCAAATCCATTAGAGACAAGGGGACCAATTTCTTCTGGGTCTTGAACTGCAGCATCTCTCTAATGGCCTCAGGGGTGATGTAGAATACCACTGCACCTGTAGGGTCAAGCACAGCCCTTTGCATGGGGTCATAGCAGACAGCACATAGATGAATCAGGTCAGGGAACTGGTTGACCTGAGGCAGCCTGAATATTGGGAGGAAGGAATCCCAAATTCCTAATATGTCTGTCCCATCCTTATGTCTGGCCTTAAGCTCATTCACTAGATGAAGGTGGAACTTGCATTTCGATGAGGAGTCCTCTGAGATTTGGTAGTCTAGGTCTGCCAAATCCTGCCACTCCAGCTCTCTCTGAGGGGCATTTAAGGGAGCAACGTTGAGGGCAACTGGTGCAACTGGAGTCTCCATGGTCACTTGGATTATGTTCTGTGAATGGCTGTTGTTTCTTGGGCCGGAAGAACATTGCCTGATTGAAGAGGAAAATTGAAAAATGTAGGGTCACAGGGCAAGTCTCGTAGATTGATGGCCTGGGTCGGAAATGCTGGTGGGTAGGCGCGCTGACGATCTCCTGGTTGTTTCGAGCAAGTTGGTGAATTTTTCGTCATGAAACACATGCAGAGAGCGTAGCAACGTTTTTTGAAAAAAGTGCAAAAAACGCGGAATTTTGACAAAATATGGTTTTTTCGGGTTATTGGCGCCTTTTTTAAATGACGTCAGCATGACATCACCAGGTGGGTCCGAGTTGGATGACGTCAGCATGACGTCATCAGGTGATGTGGCGGCCTATGACCGGTCCACGGGGGCGGTGAGGTGGCGAACAGGTGGACAAGTGGTGGGCGGGGCGCGCAGTCGTGGCACTAACATAGGCGGTAAGAGGGCGCTGACATAGTCGGACAGGTGGCGTGATATCGGGCTACCTCTTATACGGCGAGGAATCTGTCAGAGGGGGCTCCGATGGATTTTGGGGGCGACACATGAACCCCGCATGACATCAGCGTCTGACAGATATCGGACGATATCTGTCGGACCTCGGGGCCACTCCAAAATTCACGTCGATTGTCGGATTAAAGGAGCCTGATCGGACGGCTATCGGGCCAGGGATCTGCACGGGAGATACGGTCATCAGGCGGGTATTTAAATAATGATTTCCCTTGGAATTTGCGCCCGGCGGGACCCTTCGGCATATTAACAGATTTAATGGTTTTGCAAAGTATTTCTTCGTTAAGTCATACATTACCGCAAACTTTGGAAAAGTGTCGGAAACTATGCTTTATCAATGATTTATTTGCAAAATCGCTCAGGGTACCAGAAACTTAGGATAAGAGGGTATTTCGAAGAAATTTTTCATGTAAACAGCGGAAATGGGTCCCGACCTTAGGATAATGCGGGGAAAGTGGGTTTTTAGGCATTTTTTCGCTTTTGAGCGGGTATAAGGGTAAAAAGGGGTTTTTCCAAGGTTCTTATGGCAAAATGAAGGATTGAATGGGTAGAATGAGTTCTGATGGAGTCAGGGAGGTAAGGCTTGGGTTCTTGAGCTTAACCAGGTGTTAATCCAATTCCCTAGTAGTGAACCATATGGCTATAATGCCAAGGAAGGGGTATTTATACAATGCTTATGATTTATACACCATGGTGTTATAGTAGTAGGGAAAGGGTGACATAGGGAGTTAAATAATACAAGTTAGAGGTCAATATGGAGGGGGAGGATGAAAGAGGAGTAATATTACTAAGTTTTCTTGAAAACAACTTAGTTTGAAGAGTAGATCAAAATGAAAAGAACTTTACACAAGAAATGTGGCTTCTAAAGGCCATAAGAACCAACATTAAACCTTGAATTTCTCTTATAAACACATCTTGTGAAGGGAGGTTAGTAATGAGTGATGAATCAGGAAGAAGGGAAGTTAGACATGCTTCATTATATTGTTTTCCTTGTATTCGGTTAGCAAAGCTCCAGCTTGGAGGGAACACCACTTCTGCAACCCCGTCTACCTACCCAACTATTTTGCCTAGCATTTTTTGTTTCTTCTTGGAGGGTGCACTTGGACTTGCAGACCCTTTATGTGCCTTTTCTTTTCCATTGGCTTTTCCTTTGATTTTCTATCTAGCACTACCCTTATTTCTTCCAAGGCCCCAGATTAAGCAGTTTGGAACCTTAGTTTCTCTGCCTAACTACTGATCTGCCAAGATTAAACAGTTTGGACAGATTTCTTTCTCTATTCTACAACACAAAATTGAAACATGGCATGATCCAGTTTAGACTTTTGGACCATCCATCAAAACTTTAATAGGCATGAAGGCATGTACACACCTTGTCTTTCCTTGGAAATATGGGATCTTTGGATCAGCAAAGTAGAGCATATTTGGCATTTGAATTTTCCAATCATGAAATATGAAACCTATTGGTATAGGTATCCAACAGAAAGATAATTATCTGTTCCCAAGGATGGACCACATACTCCAAAGAGTGGTTGGGGCATCTCGTATGTCACTGCTCGATGGGTATTCCAGATACAATCAAATTTTGTTACATGAGGATGACAGGGACAAAACAACATTCACCAACCCATGGGGGACTTTCCATTATGCCAAGATGCCATTCGGATTAAAGAATGCTGGTGCAACTTTTCAGCGGGCTATGGATATCACATTTGCCAATGTGAAAGAAGTATTTTTAGTAGTTTATCTTGATGATTTGATAATTTTTTCTAATTCAGATGAGGAACATCTTTACCATTTGAAGATTGCTTTTCAATGGTGTAGAAAGTATGGCATATCTCTAAATCCCAAAAAGAGCTTGTTTTCCATGGATGAAGGGAAGCTTCTCGGTCATATCATATCCAAGGAGGGCATCCGCATTGATCCTGCTCGAGTGGAAGCTATTCAGAAAATTGATTTTCCTCGTAGTAAAAAGGAGATCCAAACATTCAACAGTAAGTTGAACATCTTACGTTGTTTTGTGCCAAATCTAGCTAAAAATTTAAGGGAAATTACAAACATGTTGAAGAAAGATAGTGTGGTAAAGTGGACCGAAGAAGCTATCAAATCTTTCAATTTGGTAAAGTTGGCTCTTTCTTCACCTCCGATTTTAATCAGCCCAGATTATTCCCAAGATTTCATTTTATTTTAATTCACTTCAGAGCATACTATGGTAGTTGTTCCTATGCAGAAAAGAGACCATCTTGAGAAGCCAATCACCTTTGTCAGCAGAAGAATAAGAGATGCAGCCTTAAAGTATAACATTATTGAGAAACAAGCTCTTGCCTTGGTGAAAGCTTTGAAAGATTTCCGGGTATATATTCTGCATTCTCGTATTCTTGCTTATGTCCCTAACGTAGCCGTCAAAGATGTTTTGGTACAAACAGATCCGGAAGGGAGACAAGGAAAAAAGAATCACAACTTTGTTGGAATATGGTTTGGAGATAAAGCCAACAAAGCTCATCAAGGGGTAGGGTCTAGCAAAACTGATGGAGGATTCTAATTTGTATGCCTTGGGCATCGACTTGATTGCTGCTATGTCCGAAGAAGATGAAGATAGCTCACTCGTTTAGGTATCTGAAATTTGTATCCATTCCCCTTAGTATTCAGATAGTGTATATGTGCTCCAAAATCTTTCACCACCACCGGGAATGGCTAAAAATAAAAGTAGAACTCTGAAATTAAGCGTTGCTAAATTTTGTATTATGAATAATGCATTGTATTGGAAAGATTCTGGAGGTATGTTGCTGAATTGTTTGGTTGAGGAGGAAGCAAAACAGGTCATGGATGATTTTCACAAGGGAGATTGTTGAGGTCACCTATTTTGGAAGACGACGGCAAATAAAATTTTGAGAGCAAGGTACTATTGGCCTACCCTTTTTGTTGATGTTTATAAAACAGTTACAAGCTGCCACAATTGTCAAATTTTTCAGGGAAGGAGAAAATTACAGCCACTACCTCTCAAGCCAGTTAAAGTAAGTGCTCCATTTCAACAGTGGGGCCTTGATTTTATTGGAGAGATCTACCCTAAATCTTTAGCTCAACATAAGTGGATCTTAACAGCAACATATTATTCTACAAAATGGATTGAGGAAATCCCCACTTGGCAGGCTACAAATGCGGTAATAATTCAGTGTCTCGAAAATAATATTTTGTCACATTTTGGTTGTCCTAACAAGCTGATTACAGATAATGCAACAGCTTTCAAATCAAAAAAGATGATTGATTTTTGTAATAAATATCAAATTACCTTGGGACATTCTACTGCATACTATCAACAAGGTAATGGATTGGCGGAATCTTCAAATAAATCATTGGTTAGCATCATCAAAAAGTTGCTGGAAACAAACAAAAAGAGCTAGCACAAGAAGCTTGTTAATGCACTATGGGCAGATAGAGTAAGTCAGAAGAAATCAATTGGCATGTCTCCATTTGAACTAGTATAAGGTGTTGACACATTGTTCCCGACATCTCTCACAGTCCCAGTGGTGAAACTTCTGCAGGAAGCTGGCAACGAAGAGGATCATTTTCAGCGAAGGATAAACCAAATGATCCATTTACAACAGACGAGAGAGGAGGTTTTCTAGAATACCTGTAGGCTGCAAGAGAGAATCAAGAAAATTTATGATTGGAAGGCAAAGGCAGATAAGTTTTAGATTGAAGACATAGTGCTCAAGTGGGATGCTAGAAACAAGGACAAAGGCAAGCATGGAAAGTTTGAGAGTCTATGGAAGGGACCATATAGAATCGCTACATATCGAGGTCAAAATGCTTTTCTCCTCAAAGAAATGAACGGGGAAGATTGTCCAGGAGGGCCAGTCAATGGTCGGCTACTGAAACAGTATTATCTTTGAGAAATTTTCCACTTGCATAATTTGTCACTGTACATACCATTTTATTTCCTTCATTGCAAGTGTGTACTGTTGTCATTCATTCAATTTGGGGCCCGAAGTGAAGGCTATAAAACTGAAAGTCTGAGGTCAGTTTTTGGTTATTTAGTGTGGATTGTTTGAGTCAGTTTTGAGTCAGTTTCAGTCTTGTAATTGAGTCAGTTTTGAGTCAAGATATTGGTTTTAGTTTTCTGAAGTTATTGAATCCATTTAGCCCAATGGAAGAGGCACTGTTTCCTTTCCAAAGATCTGTAGTTCTTGGCACCTCCCAAGAGCTACCATCCCCATTGGAGGCAATGCTAGTGTCATTATCTTCATCCCTCCATCAGTGATCAAATTCTCTTTTTGCATGCATTTTAGGTGTTCCATCCAATCAGCTGGATTGCATCAGGTCATGGATCAATTGATGGTAGTGGTACATTATCAAATTTTCCTCATGGTTTTTACCTGCTAGCCTATTTTCATAAATTCAGGTCATTTACAGTCATTTTAGGGTTTTCAAGTCTCACTAGGTCTAGGGTTTGCTACCATGGTCTTCAAAAGCTTAATAAAAGGTCAACATGCAGATGAGGATGTTTATTAAGTTCATAAAATCACAAATTTCAATGATGATTTGCTTCATAAAGGATATTTTACCTCAAAACACTATTTTGAGGTGAAAACAGAGTTTTTCTATTTTCATGAACAAATTTATGTAATTTTAATGTTTTCATATGTAATAAAGATTTACCTACAGCCCTTGGTCACCTTGCCAAACTCTAGCACTCCAGCTACTGTAAAAGAAACAAAAACTTCCAAGCATCAGTCCATCAAATGAAAAAAAAGAGCCAAACTGCAAAACCATGGTTTTTAAAAGCAAAGTGAAAAGGAACATTAGAAAGTGGGTTTTTTCTAAAGGAAAAATTAAAGCCAAAATGTATATAAGGTTATCCTTTCTGTTAGAAGACCTCATTTGTGCTAAAGATAGAGATAAAGAGGAAAAATCGCATTTAAGGAGAAACAAGTGGAAGTTGCAGCAAAAAACTCCAGTTTTCACCAGCGCGACACACATGAGCACTGGTGTGACGCACTTGTTAGGCGCTACGCACAGGGAAAAGGATTTACAAAGGAATTTCAACGTGCAGTACGCACAAGAAGTGTGCTACGCAACTGGGCATTGGCACGACACATCTGTCAGCCAAGTTCAAAAACTCATTCCATCGATTTTCCAAGCCTCCAAATTTGCAAACAACCCCTCTACAAGTAAGTGCATCCTCCCTTTTCCCTAGCAAGAGATTTTGTCATCCATGATGGTGATGTGAGTGCTTAAAAATGAAACCCTAATTGCCTCAAAGTTGAGTTGTCAAAACTGCCTAGGGTTTTGTTTTTCTTGTTGTTTTCACTCCCTTGTAAGGTTTTCCCACATCCCATCCCCTCTACACTAAATTTCCCTAATTTCCTTCCCCTTTCCCTCTCCCATTGACACTCACCTTACCCTCTATCACCAAACCCTAAACCCTATACATAATTCCCACTATTCCCCAAATCCTAATTCCCTTTTCCTAAACCCTATCATTCCCTAAAAATCCTACTGCTATCATTAAAAACCTCCTTTGCACTTATACTATCAGTCAACCCTTTTAATCCCAAAAAAAGAAAACAGTTGTCACCTATACTTAAGAAAATCTCTTCATACTCATCATTCTACAATTTACATTTGCAAATGTGGAAACAGAGTCAGCTTATGAAAGGGATGAGGAAACTATGAGTGATTCCTCCCAAGATATTCATGCACCAAGAAATCCACATAAGGGAGGAAAACACATTCGAGAGGAGCCCACCACACTCACAGAGTTACTAGCTTGCCCTCTTGCAGTAACATATTTTAAACATCAGTCTTGCTACCAGTTTTGTGAGATGGTGGAGAGGGTGAAATACCACCATGAATTTGCTAGGCTATTTGTCCTTCATCTTCACAATGGCCAGGTGAACTTAGCAGGTGTTTCCTTCACTTTGACACCTAAAACCATAGTTGTAGCAACAGGTATTCCAAATGTGGGTGAACAATGGAACAAAGGACAACTTGTGGGCAAAGAGCATTATGAGCCTTATGTCAAGGCTAGTTATCAAAAGTAAATCAGTAGGGTCTTGCCTTTCAGATACCTACAAGACACTTATGCTCTCCTCATGATTCTCATTATCAAATATTTCACCTGTGAAGGGAGGTTTTCTCGCTTGTACACATACCATGTTAGATTATTGATGCATTTCACTAGAGTGAGGATGATGAACCTCCCCTATTTCATATGTGGAAATATTGAGATGATGGCTACATTGGTGCAAAGGAAACCTCTTCCTCAATCATTCAATAGCCTTTATGATTCTTCATTGATCAAGATTGTTGTTTTGCATCAATTGAGCTTGTTGAGTATTCCATGGGATACTTTCATTTCACATGAGGTTTTCAAGAGCCCTCAGGTTACCCCATCAGTGTTTCAAGAGCAAGGAGGGCCTTCAAATCAGTCAGATGTTCATGAGACTCAAACTACAGGTGTGCCAATATTTGTCACTTATGAAAAGGGCACAAGGAGACTATTTGCAGCTACCAAATGAGTATTATCTCCACCAGGAGTGGAAGGGGTCTCGTTCTCTTCGCCAGACAACAGACAAATGCTATCTTCACCTGGGGTGAGAGGAGCCTTGCCTTCTTCAACAAAGCAGGTACAAGATAGAGGAAAGAAACCAATGCATGATGAAGGGCCTTTTGAAGGCCAAGACAGAGATTTCATTTTGATTGAGGAAGAGGACACTGATTTGGGCTCCCAAAGCTTAATGCTCAAGGATGAGATCATCAAGGAGTAGGAAGCTGGGATCCAAAGCCTATCACTTGACCTTGAGAGGGCCAAATGGGTTATTAATTACCTTGAGCAAAATAATAAGCAATTGGAGGACAAATAAACAATCATGGAGCTGCAAAACATAAGGGAAAACTGACAATTGGCAAAGAAGAGGGAAATCAAGCTAACTTCACTAGAGCAAGAAATTGAGGCTGACCAGGATTCATGGTTAGAGAGGGAAAACATGCATTTGGAAAAGCTACTGGAAAAAGCTAATAAGGAGAAGAATATGTTATGACACATGTCTTATCACTATTTGGCTCGGAACAAAATTTGTAAAACAAGGATAAGAAGCTTAAAGGCCAAGTTAAGAAAGAAATTGAGGATCAAGAAAGAGAAAGATAAGCTTAAAATCTTGGCTGAAGCTTCATTGGCCCAGAATAGCACCTGACATAGATCACTCATGCCAAATTTCAAGAAATTTGGTGAACTTTTTGACATTTTTAGAATTTTTCAGAGAAAAAACAGGTTTTTTGGCAGGTGCATAGCGCCACCGACGCTTGGTTTTGGTAGGGACCTCCATTTGAAGAAAACTTGGCATTTTTGGGTTCCTTATGAAAATTTATGCATTCTCAAAAATTACTAGCAAATTTTAACAAGTTTTGGACCTCCAAAAGGGCCAAAAACAACCAAAAAATGCCCTCTCTGCCACTTTTTGGCCACACAAGAAGCAGTCTTGGGAGATTGAAATTTTGGAGGGAAAATGGACTCCAAATTAGAACATTCAAGTTTCTCCAGGAATTAGACACACCAAGCGTTCCAAAAAGCTATCCTACACCTGATTTGGACCTCGGGAAGTTGTCCAAAAGCAGCTTGGAATAAGCGCTACACATAGAAAAAATGGCACTATGCACAGGATGAAAAAGTGCCAATTTTGCTCAAAAACTCTGTTTTTCGCCTAGTTTTCTTCTAGTTTGAATTTTTCTCTCTTGTGGTCAAATTCGTGATGTGACATGATGTAAATTGATGTAATATGATGTAAAAATGATAAAATTTGACTTGATAAGGTAGATACATCAGTTGTAAGTGGTTTAGAGTTGAATGAATCAGTTTCCTAGGTTTTAGAGGCAAGCTATTCCACTGCCTAGTTTTGTTTTCCTAGTTTAGATATGGTTGAAACCACCCCTCTTCTCATGGATTCGACAAATGATGGATAGAACAAGTGGTTTGGAGGTCTATATCATATGTTTTTTCAGTCATTTATAAAGGTTGGACTCTTGTGGATGCATTGAGCTCTATTATACATCAATTTTGTAGTTTGGCAAGAAAATAAACCAGGGTTTTGCAGCATTTTGTGGGATTCTTGTGTTAATGTGAATTATCATTGTTTTCTTCTCTGTAATTTAGTTGATCTTATGTTTATGTGTGCCATCATCTCTCTTATTCTGCATAACTAAATGAATCAAGTGTAAAATATAGAATCCATTGGTATTTCAGTGCTCTGCCTTAGGGTTTATTTAGTTTTACATGTTTTCTACTCTTTGAAGAGGACTCATGACACTTGCATGCCCTCTCTAGCTCCTCAATAGTCTTTAAACTCACCATTACACTCATTTCAAAGTGCTAAGACACTCGCCTACCTTGCCCCACAGAAACCTCTACAAATCTGTGTTCATTTCTTGGATCCAAAGCTGCCTTCCCCATCTGATCCAGCAACCCAACCATTATATTCAAGCAAATTCCTCTGTGCAAGCATATCTAGCCTAAAATTAGTTTTTATATCAGTCATATAAAGCTTTATTTGCTAAATTCTCATTGAGATTGGTAAGGAGAGAGCCCTCTCCCAACCTGGTAGGGCTAGCTACCAGGTTAAGCGTGGTTTGATGTTACCCTAGACCTGCCTTTCTCAGCATGAGGTAGATTTAGGCCCCAACGTAGTGGCAACCATACTGGGGAAAAGAAAATTTGTTTGCTCGCTAATGTTCTTTTCTTTATAAACTATAGACGGAGCATGAAGTTAGCCAAGTAGCCTTCGAACTGCTCTTGCTTTACAAGTGCATAAGTAGATGAATGCTGCTTCAGTCAATCTCCAGTTTAGTTTTATAAACTGAACATTTGACTTGCAAATCACCCCAGTACATTAAATAATTCTAGACTTTTGGATGATGAGTTTAGAATTCAGTAGGCTTATCAAATTGTAATGTCCATTTGATTTTTGGGAATAATTCAACACACTGGCTTCCAGACGATACACCAGAGCCAATCCTGATCCTAATCCTCCTCCCACGAGTGAAAACCAAAATCTCATTCTAAGAATTCTCCGCCAAGAAAGTTCTATGATTCCTGTATTTAGATTTTTTTCATGCCCGATTGTTTTTTAATATCTTGAATATCTCCCATTTGATGAAAATTTTGAGTTATCCTTGTTTGAAACTAAATTTGAAAGTGTAGTTGGTACTACTGTTTAAATCCAGAGTTTGTTAAAGATCTTGAAACTGAAAGAGAAAATAGATCAATTGATGCTTACATTTTGAATCTTCAAACTTCAATTGCGGGTAGTAATATTCCCGAGTTCTTAGAATTTGCATCTGCTACTCTTGGTTCATCTGCTGTTGTGTCTAGTTCATAAATTCCTACTGAGCCTCCTTTTATTCCCACCATTCCATGCAGCTCACCATATCCGATCAGAAATCCGCAGTGCTTTCACCCCCATCCACTCCTTCTACACCTCAAACATCAAGAATTTATTCACCTCCTTCGACACCTCATAAACCAGTCACATCAGCTGCTATCATTGTTCCAAATCCTCCTACATCCCCAAGGCTAGTTGTAAATCCATCTTGAGCAATGGCTACTAGATATGCACCTCTTGTTCTGCCACAAAACTTGGATGCCATGCCTGCTAATTACCAAAGTAGAATCCCATTAGTTGATGCTTCCCAAGGTATCATAGCACAACAACATGTCAATAGGATGAGTGATTTCTTTGATCTCCATGACATAGATGCAGAGAATGTGACAATGATATTATTGGTGCAAACGTTTGGAGGTGAAGTGCGAAAGTGGTTCAGAGCATTGCCCGCTGGAACTATCAATTCATTGGCAGCCCTTCACGGACAATTTTTGGATCATTGGGAGGTAAAGAAAAATCGACTTCAGATCCTTTCTGAATATGAAAACATAAAGAGGAATGTCGGTGAAACTGTCCAGGATTACTGTGTTAGATTCAATATTGTTTATAATGCCATTCCAGCTGATATCAAGCCACTCATGGGGCTAGATTTGATCAAATTTCCTGATGGTTTTGATCCCGATATGGCATATCAATTGAGAGAAAGATACCCGGCTACATTGGAGGACATGCAGAAAATTGTAGTAAGTGTTGAAGCAAATTTGTTAGTGAAGAGAGCTAGAACAAAGACCGAGAAGAAGGTGACTATAAAGGAAGAAGCTTCTACCTCAGATCATTTGCTCCGTAAGATTGAGAAGATGTTTGATAGATTCACCATTGTAGATAAGCCCGAGACACAGGTCAAAAATCCAAATTTTTGTGGTCAGCAACAACCATAGTTTAGAATCAAGCAGCGGGAGCAAAGAGCTCAAGACCTATCAGCTCAACAACAAGTCAAAAGACCATTACAACAAAACTATGTTCATGGCATTGAATCAGAGGATGGTGAGACTCCAATAGGGGAGGAGAATCACTTCTTTACACCAGATCATTTGCCAATTTATATCACCAAAGATGAAGAGTATTCAAAAAGTCCAGTTGTATAAAAAGATGAAGATTTTATATTGGCAAATGAAATAGTCCTAGAAGAGGAATCATATGAGTATCAAAGAGGGTACATGAATGCATTAACAACACAACAAAGGCAATACTCACTCAGGAGTAGGGATGTACGTATCAATCCAATTCAGAAGTGGAAGGAAGCAACACCACCAAAGAATGATTCTCCAATTGTGCATAAAAAGGGAAAGGAGCCGGCAAACCTACTTCTAGTAAAGTGCAATCAACAAATGAAAAGTCAAATCAGCCAAGTGCAACAAAGGAGAAGACTAAAAAGAAGGATGCTCTAGTCAAAGAGGTAGACAAAACTACAACCTTTTGCTTAGAAAATGAAATTGCTAAGTTAAAAGTGTCAATACCTTTGACTGAATTAATGAAGAACAATAGTTATAAAGGTTAAGTGGAAAATATTTTGAATATAGATCCTCTGTCTGATATGGTAAATGTGGAAGATGACCAACCCGAGCATATCTTTGGTCTGGCATTGGAAGGCCAATATGAGGATAGTGATGTGGCCCCTTTTTACATCAGCCTTAGATTGCATGATTATGTTTTGCACAATGCCATGTTTGATTCAGGAGCATCTCATAACCTGATGCCAAACGCAATTATGGAGAAATTAGGCTTGGACATCACTCGCAAGTATCATGACCTTTACTCCTTTGATTCTGGTAGGGTCAGATGTATTGGTTTCATTAAAGATTTGGTTGTGACTTTGGATCAGATTCCAACGAAAAATGTTCTTATGGATGTAGTTGTGGCTGACATTCCTCCAAGATTTGGCACGCTTTTGCCTAGGTCGTGGGGTGCAAAACTGAAAGGGACATTGCAGTTAGATTTCTCCTATGCTACTATTCCCTCTTTGGTTAGTTGAGGAAGTTATATAGAGAGAAAAAGATGAAGTACATGATCACGAGCAAGGAGAAACCTATGAATCATCCAATTAATTATGTACATAGAGATTTAGAGTCTTTTGTTCTTTATTCTGACAGTGGTTTCAATGATGTAAATAGTCAATTAGTTGAAGTTGAAGATATACCGGAGATTACAGAGAATTTCAGAGTTGTACTTCATTAAGAGAGACAAAGGCTTGAAAGTACTGTTGAATAGTCAACATCCCACCAGCAGCGAGAAAAAGATGGACAACAGCTAAAGGTAGAAGAGAGAGCAGAATTCCAGCACTTGGAGGAAGAAGTCGGTTTGTGGAGTATGGACTTTGATGGAGAAGTAGGTAAGGAAGGTGCCGGAATTGGTATTTGGATACACAATCCTTTTTTTTCACCTAATAAAGTCTTGAGTAATGTAAGAGTTTGTTCGTACAAGTTGGCTTTTGATTGTTCCAATAATGAAGCAGAATATGAGGCACTAATTGCAGGCTTGAAAATCCTTACGAAGTTTATGGCAACTATGAATTAGTAATCAAGAAAGTCAGGGAGAATAGCAAGCCAAACATCCTCGAATGAGGGCCTACCGTAATGTGGTTTTAGATATTTTGAGGTTGTTTCCAGATTTTACCTTGACATGTGTTCCTCGTGCATAGAATGTTATTGTAGATTCCCTTGCTACAGCAGCAAGTAACTTGAATATTCCACTGAATTCAAACAATAAGTTTGAAATTCATGTGAAACATCACCCAGATATCCCTGATAATCAACGATATTGGTAGGTGTTTTAGGATGACAAAGAGATTGAAGAATTTCTGCGAAATGAAGGAAAATATCAAGACACTTCTATAGATGGCGAGCAAGATAATGGCGAACCAGACTTAGAAGTAAACCAGATGGAAGTTTTGCAGCTGAAAGACAATGTCATCCCTAAAGGCCTTATACCTTTAGAGGAATTATTTGACCAACATGATGTAGCCCGGAAGTGAAGTTTGATGCCGACAAAAAAGGGTGTTGAAGACGTGAATATTGGAACAATAGAAAATCCAAAGATGGTGAAGTTGTCAAAGGCTTTATCTCCTCAGGTAAAGGCAAAGTACATTAGTTTATTGTCTTCATTTATTGATGTATTTGCCTGGGACTATTCATATTTGAAGGAGTATGATAAAAGTATAATCAAGCACATCATTCTAATCGAGCCAAACCAAAAGCCATTTCAACAAAAGTTAAGAAGGATTAATCAAAAGTTGTTGCCATCAATAGAGAAGGAGGTGAACCGATTATACAAGGCTGGTATAATCAT
Source organism: Pinus taeda (assembly GCA_000404065.3). Classification (NCBI taxonomy): domain Eukaryota; kingdom Viridiplantae; phylum Streptophyta; class Pinopsida; order Pinales; family Pinaceae; genus Pinus; species Pinus taeda. Next base: position 14,289 of record APFE030285579.1, read on the forward strand.
ACCAATAAGATTTTCAGAATGGATTTCTAATTTGGTACCCGTGCAGAAGAAGACCGGTGAGATTAGATTACGTATTGATTTCAGAAATCTGAATAAGGTGGCTTTGAAAGATAATTATCCATTGCCAAAGATGGACCACATACTTCAAAGAGTGGTCAGGGCATCGCGTATGTAACTACTCGATGGGTATTCCAGATATAATCAAATTTTGGTCCATGAGGATGACAGGGACAAAACAACATTCACCACCCCATGGGGGACTTTCCATTATGCCAAGATGCCATTTGGATTAAAGAATGCTGGTGCAACTTTTCAGCGGGCTATGGATATCACATTTACCAATGAGAAAGATGTATTTTTAGTAGTTTATCTTGATGATTTGACAGTTTTTTCTAATTTAGATGAGGAACCTCTTTACCATTTGAAGATTTTTTTTCAGCGGTGTAGAAAGTATGGCATATCTCTTAATCCCAAAAAGAGCTTGTTTGCCATGGATGAAGGGAAGCTTCTCGATCACATCATATCCAAGGAGGGCATCTGCATCGATCTTGTTCGAGGGGAAGCTATTCAGAAAATTGATTTTCCTCGTAATAAAAAGGAGATCCAAGCATTCAACGGTAAGATGAACTTCTTACGTCGTTTTGTGCCAAATCTAGCTGAACATTTAAGGGAAATTACAAACATGTTGAAGAAAGATAGTGTGGTAAAGTGGACCGAAGAAGCTATCAAATCTTTCAATTTGGTAAAGTTGGCTCTTTCTTCACCTCCGATTTTAATCAACCCAAATTATTCCAAAATTTCATGTTATTTTCATTCACTTCAGACCATACTATGGTAGTGGTTCTTATGTAGAAAAGAGACTAGCTTGAGGAGCCAATCACCTTTTTCAGCAGAACAATAAGAGATGTAGCCTTAAAGTATAACATTATTGATAAACAAGCTCTTGCCTTGGTGAAAGCTTTGAAATATTTCTGGGTATATATTCTGCATTCTCATATTCTTACTTATGTCCCTAACGCAACCGTCAAATATGTTTTGGTACAGAGAGATCCGGAAGGGAGACAAGGCAAATGGATCACATCTTTGTTGGAATATGATTTGGAGATAAAGCCAACAAAGCTCATCAAGGGGCAGGGTCTAGCAAAACTGATGGCAGAGTCTAATTTTCATGCCTTGGAAATCAACTTGATTGTTGCTATGTCTAAAGAAGATGAAGATAGCTCACTCGTTCAGGTATTTGAATTTTTTATCCATTCCCTTTGGTATTCAGATATTGTATATGTGCTCCAAAATCTTTCACCGCCACTAGGAATGGCTAAAAATAAAAGTAGAACTCTGAAATTAAAGGCTGCTAAATTTTGTATTATGAATAATGCATTGTATTGGAAAGATCCCGGAGGTATGTTGCTAAATTGTTTGGTTGAGGAGGAAGCAAAACAGGTCATGGATGATTTTCACAAGGGAGATTGTGGAGGTCACCTATTTGGAAGACAACGACAAATGAAATTTTGAGAGGAGGGTACTATTGGCCTAGTCTTTTTTCTGTTGTTTATAAAATGGTTACAACCTACCACGAATGTCAAATTTTTCAGGGAGGGAGAAAATTACAGCCACTACCTCTCAAGCTAGTTGAAGTAAGTGCTCGGTTTCAGCAGTGGGGCCTTGATTTTATTGGAGAGATCCACCCTACATCTTCAACTTAGCATAAGTGGATCTTAATAGCAACAGATTATTTTACAAAATGGATTGAGGCAATCCCCTCTCGGCAGGCTACATATGTGGTAATAATTCAGTTTCTCGAAAATAATATTATGTCACGTTTTGGTTGTCCTAACAAGTTGATTACAGATAATGTAGTAGCTTTCAAATCTAAAAATATTATTGATTTTTGTAATAAATATCAAATTACCTTGGGACATTCTACTGCATACTATCCACAAGATAATGGATTAGCAGAATATTCAAATAAATCATTGGTTAACATCATCAAAAAGCTGCTGGAAACAAACAAAAAGAGCTGGCACAAGAAGCTTGTTAATGCAATATGGGCAGATAGAGTAAGTCAGACGAAATCAATTGGCATGTCTCCGTTTGAACTAGTATATGGTATTGACATGGTGTTCCCGACATCTCTCACAGTCCTGGTGGTAAAACTTCTGCATGAAGCTGGCAGCAAAGAGGATCATTTTCAGCGAAGGATAAACCAAATGATCCATTTACAGTAGACGAGAGAGGAGGTTTTCCAGAATACCTTTAGGCTATAAGAGAATCAAGAAAATTTATGATCGGAAGGCAAAGGCAGATAAGTTTCATATTGAAGACATAGTGCTCAAGTGGGATGCTAGAAATGAGGACAAAGGCAGGCACGGAAAGTTCGAGAGTCTGTGGAAGGAACCATATAGAATCACTACATATCGAGGTCAAAATGCTTTTCTCCTTAAGGAAATGAATGCGGAAGATTGTCTAGGAGGGCTGGCCAATGGTCGGTTGGTGAAACGGTATTATCTTTGAGAAATTTTCTGCTTTCATAATTTGTCACTGTACATACCATTTTATTTCCTTCATTACAAGTGTGTACTATCGTCATTCATTCAGTTTGGGGCCCGAAGTGAAGGCTATAAAATTGAAAGTCTGAGGTTAGTTTTTGGTTATTTAGTGTGGATTGTTTGAGTCAGTTTCAATATTGTAATTGAGTTAGTTTTGAGTCAAGATATTGGTTTTAGTTTGCTGAAGTTATTGAGTCCATTTAGCCCAATGGAAAAGGCATTGTCTGCTTTATAGAGATTTGTAGTTCTTGGCACTTCCCAGGAGCTACCATCCCCATTGGAGCCGAATGTTAGTATCGGTATCTTCGTCCCTCCATCAGTGATCAAATTCTATTTTTGCATTCATTTTAGGTGTCCCATCCAATCAACTGCATTCCATTAGGTCATGGATCAACTCACAGTAGTGGTACATTATCAAATTTCCCACATAATTTTTACTTGTTGGCTTAGTTTCATAAATTCAAGTCATTTACAGTCATTTTTTATCATTACACTTGCAGAAGTCATTTTAGGGTTTTCAAGTCTCATTCGGTCTAGGGTTTGCTACCATGTTCTTCAAAAGCTTAATAAAAGCTTAGTAGGCACATGAGGATGTTTAATAAGTTCATAAAATCACAAATTTCACTGATGATTTGCTTCATAAAGGATTTTTTACCTCAAAACTCTGTTTTGAGGTGAAAACAGAGTTTTTCTATTTTCATGAACAAATTTATGTAATTTTAATGTTTTCATATGTAATAAAGCTTCCGCTACAGCCCTTGGTCACCTTGCCAAACTCCAGCACTCCAGCTATTGCAAAAGAAACAAAAACTTCCAAGCATTAGTCCCTCAAATGACAAAAAAGAGCCAAACTGCAAAAATAGGGTTTTTAAAAGCAAAGGGAAAAGGAACTTTAGAAAGTGGGTTTTTTCTAAAGGAAAAATTAAAGTCAAAATGTATATAAGGTGATCCTTTGTGTTAGAAGAGCTCATTTGTGCTAAAGAGAGAGAGAAAGAGGAAAAATCGCATTTGAGGAGAAACAAGTGGAAGTTGCAGCAAAAAGCTCTAGTTTTCACCGGCGCAATGCACCTAGGCATTGGCGCAACGCACCTGTCAGGCACTATGCACCGGGCACTAGATTTATAAAGGAATTTCAACATGCACTACGCACCTGGGTGTTGGCACGACGCATCTGTCAGCCAAGTTCAAAAACTCTTTCCATTGATTTTCCAAGCCTCCAAATTTGCAGACAACCCCTCTACAAGTAAGTGCATCCTCCCTTTGCCCTAACATGAGATTTTGTCATCCATGATGGTGATGTAAGTGCTTAAAAAATGAAACCCTAATTGCCTCAAAGTTGAGTTGTCAAAACTGCCTAGGGTTTTGTTTTTCTTGTTGTTTTCACTCCCTTGTAAGATTTTCCCACATCCCATCCCCTTGCACTAAATTTCCTGAATTTCCTTTCCCTTTCGCTCTCCCATTGACACTCACCTTACCCCCTATCACCAAACCCTAAGCCCTATACATAATTCCCACTATTCCCCAAACCCTAATTCCCTTTTCCTAAACCCTATCATTCCCTAAAAACCCTACTATTATCATCAAAACCCTCCTTTGCACTTATACTATCAGTCAACCCTTTTAATCCCAGAAAAAGAAAACAACAGTCACCTATACTTAAGAAAATCTCTTCATACTCATTATACTACAGTCTACATTTGCAAATATGGAAATAGATTCAGCTTATGAAAGGGATGAGGAAACTATGAGTGATTCCTCCCAAGAGATTCATGCACCAAGAAAACCACATAAGGGAGGAAAACACATCTGGGAGGAGCCCACCACACTCACAGAGTTACTAGCTTGCCCTCTTGCAGTAACATGTTTTAAACATCAGTCTTGCTACCAGTTTTGTGAGATGGTGGAGAGGGTGAAATACCACCATGAACTTGCCAGGCTATTTGTCCTTCATCTTCACAATGGCTAGGTGAACTTAACAGGTGTTTCCTTCACTTTGACACTTGAAACCATAGCTGCAACAACAAGTATTCCAAATGTGGGTGAACAATGGAACAAAGGACAACTTGTGGGAAAAGAGCATTATGAGCCTTATGTCAAGGCTAGTTATCAAAAGCAAATCAGTAGGGTCTTACCTTTCAGATACCAACAGGACACTTATGCTCCCCTCAAGAAGCTCATTATCAAATATTTCACCCGTGAAGGGAGGTTTTGTCGCTTGTACACTTACCATGTTAGATTATTGATGCATTTCACTAGAGTGAGGATGATGAACCTCGCCTATTTCATATGTAGAGATATTGAGAAGATGGCTACATTGGTGCAAAAGAAACCTCTTCCTCAATAGTTTAGTAGCCTTTATCATTTTTCATTGATCAAGATTGTTGTTTTGCATTAGCTGAGCTTGTTGAGTATTCCATGGGATACTTTCATTTCACATGAGGTTTTCAAAATCCCTCAGGTGACCGCATCAATATTTCAAGAGGAAGGAGGGCCTTCAAATCAGCCAGAAGTTCATGAGACTCAAACTACAGGTGTGCCAGTATTTTTCACTTATGAAAAGGGCACAAGGAGACTATTTGCAACTGCCAAACGAGTATTATCTCCACCAAGAGTGGAAGGGGCCTCATTATCTTTGTCAGACAACAGGCAAATGCTATCTTCACCCGGGTTAAAAGGGGCTTTGCCTTCTTCTTCAGCAGAGCAGGTACAGGATAGAGGGAAGCAACCAATGCATGATGAAGGGCCTTCTAAAGGCCAAGATAGGGATTTCGTTTTGATTGAGGAATAGGACACTAATTTGGGCTCCCAAAGCTCAAAGCTCAAGGATGAGATTATCAAGGAGTAGGATGCTGAGATCTGAAGCCTATCACTTGACCTTGAGAGGACCAAATGGGTCATTAATTACCTTGAGCAATAGAATAAGCAATTGGAGGACAAACAAACAATCATGGAGCTGCAAAACATTAGGGAAAACCAGTAATTGGCAAAGAAGAGGAAACTCAATTTAACTTCACTAGAGCAAGAAATTGAGGTTGACCGGGAATCATTGTTAGAGAGGGCAAACATGTATTTGGAAAAGCTGCTATAAAAAGCTAATAAGGAGAAGAAGATGTTGCGACACATGGTTTATTACTATTTGGTCGGGAACAAAATTTATAAAACAAGGATAAGAGGCTTAAAGGCCAAGTTAAGAAAGACTTTGAGGAGCAAGAAAGAAAAAGATAGGCTTAAAATCTTGGTTGAAGCTTCGTTGGCCCAGCATAGCACCTGACATAGATCACTCATGCCAAATTTCAAGAAATTTGGTGAAGTTTTGTACATTTTTGAATTTTTCAGAGAAAAAACAGGGTTTTTTGGCAGGTGCTTAGCGCCACCGGTGCTCGCTTTTGATAGGGACCTCCATTTGAAGAAAACTTGGAATTTTTGGATTCCTTATGAAAATTGATGCATGCTCAGAAATTACTAGGAAACTTTGACAAGTTTTGGACCTCCAAAAGGGCCAAAAACACCCAAAAAATTCCCTCTTTGCCACTTTTTGGCCACATAGGAAGCAATATTGGGAGATTGCAATTTTGGAGCGGAAAATGGACTCCAAATTAGAAAATTCAAGTTGGTCCAGAAAGTAGAATCACCAGGATTTCCAACAAGATATCCTACATTGGATTTGGACCTCAGGAAGCCCTCCAAAAGCAGCTTGGAAAAAGCACTATGCATAAAAAAATGGCACTACGCACAGGATGAAAAAGTGCCAATTTTGCTCAAAAACTTTGTTTTTTGCCTAGTTTTCTTTTAGTTTGAATTTTTCTTTCTTATGGTAAAATTCATGATGTGACATGATGTAAATTGATGTAATATGGTGTAAAAATGATAAAAGATGACTTGATAAGGTAGATACATCAGTTGTAAGTGGTTTAGAGTTGAATGAATCAGTTTCCTAGGTTTTAGAGGCAAGCTGTTCCACTGCCTATTTTTGTGTTCCTAGTTTAGATATGGTTGAAATCACCCCTCTTCTCATGGATTCTACCCATGATGGATAGCACAGGTGGTTTGGAGGTCTATATCATATGTTTTTTCAATCACTTGTAAATTTTGGACTCTTGTGGATGCATTGAGCTCTATTATACATCACTTTTGCAGTTTGGCAAGGAAATAAACCAGCGTTTTGCAGCATTTTGTGGGATTCTTGTGGTAATGTGAATTAGCATTGTTTTCTTCTCTGTAATTTAGTTGATCTTATGTTTATGTGTGCCATCATCTCTCTTATTCTGCATAACTAAATGAATCAAGTGTAAAAGGTAGAATCCATTGGTATTTCAGTGCTCTGCCTTAGGGTTTATTTAGTTTTACATGTTTTCTAATGTCTGAAGAGGACTCATGAAACTTGCATGCCCTTTCTAGCTCCTCACCAGTCTTTAGACTCACCATTACACTCATTTCAAAGTGCTAGGACACTTGCCTACCTCGCCCCACAAAAACCTCTAAAAATATGTGTTCATTTCCTGGATCCAAAGCTGCCTTCCCCATCTGATCCAGCAACCCAACCATTAAATTCAAACAAATTCCTCTGAGCAAGCATACCTAGCCTAAAATTAGTTTTTATATCAGTCATCTCAAGCTTTATTTGCTAAATTCTCATTGAGATTGACAAGGAGAGAGCTCTCTCCCGACCTGGTAGGGCGAGCCTTTCTCAGCCTGAGGTAGATTTAGGCCCTAACAGAATCGATTAGGATTTTACGAGATCTAATCAAAGACTCAAATTGGGACCTTGTTTCATTTTTTTTAATGAGCTTGACACAAGACAAGGAAATCTGGTCATATTCCTTGTTTCATTTTTTAACGAGCTTGACACAAGACAAGGAACTATGCTCATATTCCTTGTTTCATTTTCTAACGAGCTTGACACAAGACAAGGAACTATGTTGTGGGACCTGTTTCATTTTTTAATGAGTTTGACGTAGTAAAAGAACTATCCTCATATTCCTTGTTTCATTTTTTAACGAGTTTGACACAAGACCAGGAACTATCCTCATACCCTTTGTTTCATTTTTTAACGAGGTTGACACAAGACTAGGAACTATCCTCATATTCCTTGTTCATGACCCATAAGAGGTCATGAATTCCAAGAGGTTCTCATCAAATGGGAGAAAAATGCTCTGGAAGCGATCCATAACAAGGAATCCAAGATCTGGATCCAATGCCCCTAGTACATAATGTACACCATCACATAATTGATCGTCAGTTGATGTAGGCATGGAATGGGTTGCCACATAATTGACCCATGGTGGGGAAGATACCATTGGGACAAAAGGACCATTTAGGGAAGATCATTGACTAGAAAAAATATTTGGATCAGGAAATGAAAGCTGGTCAATGGTGACAATTCTGCCTTCATGCAGGAAACACATCACTCGAAAGAGTGTTGAAACAATAGCTCCCATGTCATAAGCATAGTCGTTCCCAAAAAGTAAATTGTAATCTAAAGGGCATGGGACTATTATCACATTGAGATAAATAATTTTTCCTCCCAAAGTAATAGGCAACTAAGGTAGAACCCCTAATGGTTGACGGGCTCCTCTGTTAAAATCAAACATATTCTGGGTAACAGGCACAAGTGGCAGTGAACCGAGCGCTTTCCAAGCAATGGAGGAAAGGATACTAACATATGCACCTTCCTCTATAATAGTGCCAGGTACAATCATATTACAAACCAGTACTATGGTCTGGAAAGGCACATCAGAAGGAAGACAGCATCCTACCAGTCGATTCCAATCAAAGGAAGTGACGAGACTACTTGGAGGGGGTACTGTAAGAATGAGAGAATTATCCCCTTGAGTTACGGGAATGCAAGGATTTTCCTCCTATCTTGATGGAACAAAAGGGTTGCCCCCAAGCTCATTGGAATCTAAATAAATGAAAATAACCTGAGTAGTATCATACTCACTCTCTACGGGAAAGGTACAATTAACTGAAGGTGAAATCGGGTATACTGTTTCTTGTCCTGTGATTGGTTAGGTATAGACTCATAGGATTCATATTTAGAGAGAGTGGGTTTGACCGACGACTGATTTGGGTCAATCACTTTATCAACTAGTGAAGGATTAAGGGAGAGTCTCCTGTAACCAGATGAAAGTCACTGTAGAGAAGCAGGATGGTTTTCCAACACTTTTTTGGCTTCATCCAGATAGGGACAAAGGTGAATGGGATGATTCCCTTCACTTAACCTACAGGGAAACTTAACTTTACCCTCCTTTCCATGAACTTTACTACAACTATTTGATAGTGTGTCACCAACATGATCTCCAGAAGTTGATGACACGGGATGATGTGAACGAGAATACCATTCTTCTAAGGTCTGAGGAATACCAGAAAAATTTCGAAGAAAATGGTCTCCCTTTCAAGATTTGCAAGGATATTGAATTTTGTGAGGCTTATCAGATGGCTTCTCATCAAAAGTTGCATTCGAAGAAATGGTTGCTCGGTTGCCCCCTTGCCAAATTTTCTTCTCCTTCTTCTTCTTTTTCCCTTTCTTCTTCTTCTTAGCGATCTCGTTATTAGTGCCAATACTTTCACCAGGTGAATAGGAATGAGGGGAGGAAGAAACAACCGATGAAGAAGGAAAAGGATCAACTTTAGGATCAACTGGAGGTTGATTTTGTCCATGTGGAGGAGTACTTGATTGTAGAGAAATCATGACATTTTGAACCAAGGAGGTTGAAAAAAACCATACTAGCAAGCCAATGGTAAATCCCTGAAGGGATAATGTAGCCATATATGGAGCATCAATATTTCTGAAAGGAGGAAAAGGACTAGGATTCCCATCAAAAGGAATTCCTTGATCGGTGAACTCTGGAGTTGTTTCCATATGTCTCAACCTAAGATTAACTAAGGAGCAAGCATGGAGGATGTTATCTGCGGTAAATTAAATTTATTTTAATCAAAATAACATAACAAAACAAAATAGGGATAATCTAGGCAAAAGGATTACCAAGCAACTATGAACTGCAATATACTGCCTCAGTAAACCAATGACTTAACATACGTGCATGCAATCTCCCTGGATGTTGTGTTCGGTGTGTCACAGTGTACAAGGTTTCTGACTCAGTTATCTAGGGATGGATAGCAACCTAGTGTTGTCCTCCCATATATACCTGAAATTCCGTGGAGGCCCAATCCATATTAGCGTTGTCTAATGCAAAACCACATAGAGAGAGCATTCCTTTATACTTTACGTCTGTAACACTGCCCTATATACCTGAAGGTACGTGGATGAACTACAATATACTCATGTACATGGAATGAGGTATCACACTCGGAATGTATTACAGAAAAGTTAGTGACAACCACTATTTTTAATGACGCTGGAACATGTCTCTAGCCTAGACCTCTAAATGTTATGCGCTAAGTTACAATGCTCCATTAGGTTAATTGAGATAACTTTTAAGTTGATCTTATTAATGAATTTTCCTTTCAAGTTTCACCACGTGATGTATGTTTGTAATTCCTAGAATGAAACTAACATGAGGAACATTCTTTCATTCAATTAACAATGAAAACTGTAGCTAGTAAGAGATAGAGCAATCAGATTCTTTTAATCAAAGAACAATGAGCACATCTAATTTCCCTAAACTATTCCTACGAGCACACTCAAACTTTTTCAATGCACAATGCAAGTTTTTCTTTTCAATTCCCTTAATGTTTGAAATCAGAAAAAGGAAACTAATGCATATACAATCAATCAATTTTTTTTACAAGAATGAAGACTTTACGACAAAATGAAGACTTTTACAAAACTTTCTTTCGAACAAAGATTATTTGACTATAAAATAACTTTGAAAACGAATTGATAGTGATAACGAAATCATTTAAGAAACACTAAACAATCAAGACCAAAGTAGGGCTAGGAAAGGAAACACAAATTGATTTTAGAGACACAACAATCATTGATCTTTCAGCAAGCAAAAACAAAAGGAAATTTGGGAAAAATAAAGTCAAAGGTGGGATTTTTGACCTAAGGAGGATCAACGCAACCTTGAATGGGAGATTGTGCACTTCAGAGAATGGTCCTCAAGCCAAGGGTGCTCTGTAGTGCTCTATGTCCTGACCAAGCCTGCGCTGGTGCTAGAGAGGCCATTCTAGGGGCTTTCGAGCACAATTGTTTACCAAAAAACACTTCAAGAAGGCTGAAACAAGATCAATGGAAGAAATTAAAGTCTACTAGGGTGTACTAGGATGAAGGTAAAATACCCAGAATGATGATCGTCTCCCCAACAGAGTCACCAATTTGTTGTGTGGAATTTTGTATCATAGATACATACAATTTCCCTAGGTGGGTAGGTACACCTAGAACAACAGAATTAAAGCTTTTATCCTTTTTCTATAGAAGATAAATAAGACAAGGGACCTACTTGTTATCTTTCTCTTTCCCTTTGTCTCTGTCATATGGTTCCCATCACTCCTTCACGAACTTAATCTGATCGATAAGTACCAGCAATCATAAACAGAGGACAAAAACCAATTAAAGCAAGAGATCTATCTACTATAAGCAAAAGGAATCAAAAGAATTTACAAATATAATCATCATACATAAAGACGAGAATATGGGAACAACTTTATTAAGTAGAAGGAAGAGTTACAACCATGAAATCTGATCCAATGTCACTCCTCCAGTTTGGGTTCCAACCAACTTCACATCAAAAGTACGACACTCTGGTAGCATAACAATACTTGCTTACAATCTCAAACCTCACACCAATAGTATCTCCTTACAAATTCTCAAAGTCCAGCCCCTGATCACTTAGATGAGTGCTCAATTTATACGAAAATGGAGGAGGTTTGGTCATAAATGAGGGTATTGAATGGCCTTCCAAACTTAGAGTTAGTTTCCATGGAGGAAGGGATGAGAGGATAAGAGGTTACTTAACTCATTCCTTATCCAATTTCGAGCTCATAGGAGATGATAAGTGTGGGAATCTTCTAGAAGGCTCCAGAAGATAATAATATTCCTAGAACCCTATGAGGATTTCGCTCAATCTCACCCAGCGCAAGTCAAAGTGGGACTAAGTGCTCTAAAATGCACCCTAACATGGGGCTACCTGTACTGAAGCACACTTACCCCTGACCAAGGCTACACTGGCCCCTCAAGGAGGAATTCAAAGTGATGACTTCTCTAGGGAATTTAACACTTGAATTAAGGTTTGATGAGCCCTAAAACTACTAATCTGAATCTTGGAAGAGATGTGCCCAAATGGACCTGTAACATTACCTGCTGACATGTCAGTTCAACCTGAAATTATCAAAATATTTCAACTGGGGGCATCCTTTCCTCGTCATGAGATTAAGTTTTTCCTGCCTCCTCTCATGAGTTTTTTTTGTTTGTTTGTCAAGTCTCTACCATTTGCCCATTATCACATTGGTGTTTTTATCTTATGACTCATAACCCTTACTCACCCGGGGAGCATGGGGGCATAGCCTTTTATGAGTTCTAATCTATTATTTGGCCAAGTCGATTCTTACACATCAGGTCAACAATGAAACTTCAGTTTTATTCTCTCTTGATTGATTACCCGAGTCTGAAAATGGGCCCCATCTGAACCTTTTTACGCATGCTTATCTGTGTAAATATATTTTTGTACATTAGTGTGTGAATTCATTGGTGTGCGCTTTTTGATTTTTGGTGTGCTTGTTTGCTTTGTAGACATGTTTTTTTCTACTTACCTTGTGTTCCACTTAGTTTACATATTGTTATGAAACTAGCTCACAAAAATATAGAAAAGAAATATCAATGCCTTAGAAATCAACCTCTTTGAGGGGGCAACCTCCTTTACATTACACAAATTAACAATTCTTGTATGATACAAATGACAAGACCTCCTTTGTATATATAAGAGTCTAAGGGGTCATAATATAATTAGAGTCGACATAACAATAATAATGTAAGGGGACAATAATAAAAATAGTGGGCTTTTATGGGGCACAATAATAACAATATGGGGACTACATGGGCACAAAGATATAATAAAGGGGTTGTACTAATAATAATAAGGGGTTACACTAGTAGTATAGGGACCCAACATGCCCCTCTCCTTCAAAAAGTGTTGTCCTCAACGCTTGAGGAGTTCTTGATGCTTCTGTATAAAATTCTTGTCCTCCCATGTGGAATCTTCAGTGGGTAAGTTCTTCCACTTGATGAGATACTCTAAAATTGATTGATTTTGTAGCTGTCGGGTTCTTGTTTCTATGACTGCTCCAATTTCTAATATGATTTTTCCTTCCTCGTCAAGTTCTGGAAATATTATTTGAACCAGGACCTTTTGCAACTTTTGAATGAGTGGCCATACTTCCTCATCCTTCTTCCATTCATCCCTTGCTTCGTTTATCCAATCTGGTTGGATAATAGAAATAGCACAAAACAATGCTTCCACATCCTCATCCTTTCTTGAGAGTGCATCTACAACAACATTTTGCTTCCCTTTTTTGTAGATGATTTCAAAGTCATAACCCAACATATTTGTGACCCATTTTTCCTTTTTTTTTCTAAAGATAATCTTTGTTCTAAAACGTATTTAAGACTATCATGATCCATTTTTACCTTGAAGTGTCTTCCCATTAGGTAAGGTGGCCATTTCTTAAGTGCATGTAGTATTTATAACATTTCATTCTCATAAATAGCTTGCTTAAGATGTAGTCGTAAAGATATCGAATCGTCTACATCAAAAATTCTTTCACTACGATTTTGATCTGCCTATGGTTTTATTCGATTCTACACCAAAGTGGCATTATACTTTAAAAGTTGGAGAACTTATTGTTGATGCTCAATGTGATATTTCACTGCTTGAATCTTTTTCTTCTTGATATGTCCTTCTATCTTGAGAGTTTTAGGAGTGGTAATTTCTTCCAATGCATTACAATATATGTTTGGATTCATTTCTTGATGCTCATGTGATCTTTCACTTCTTGAACATTTTTCTTCTTGATATGTCCTTCTATCTTGATAGTTTGAGGAATGGTAATTCCAACCAATGCATTACAAGATATGGTCAGATTCATTTCCTCTTTCTCGATGTGATCTTTCACTCTTGAACATTTTTCTTCTTAATATGTCCTTCTACCTTAAGAGTTTGAGGAGTGGTAATTTTTGCCAATGCTTTAAAAGATATGGTCGGATTCATTTCTTCTTTCTCTGGGGTTGGTTCCTAGTGTATATCCTCCTCTTTTGACATTTCTTGATCATTTTCTTCCTCCTCTTCATAATCAATGTAAAATAATTTCTTCTCAGCATGCTTATGACTTTTAATGTATTTGTTATCACAATTGTAACAAAGCCCTTTTGCTCTTTTTTCTTCCAATTGTTGTGGTGTCAACCTTGTAGGTTGTGGAATGCTAGGAGAAAAAACACTTCTATATTTATAGTTGTGAGGGTAGACTTCCTTCTTGTCATAATTTTGTTTTCCACTTTTCTTTCCAACCTTAATGCCTTCTCCAATGAATCAGGTTCCCAAAGATGAAACTCATGTTGAATGGTATCCTTTAAAGTCCCTATGCAGACATCAATCCTCTACTTCTCTAGAATATCATTTTCCCTTATATTCAATTTTTGAAAGTCCTCAATGTGCTTTTCCATTGAACAATTTTGTTTGAGATTTATCGATTGGATAAAGGTGTTGCTCTTTGTATCCTCATAATGTGCTATCATTTCCTTCGTGAAAATTGACCATGTAACAAGTGGTTTACGAGAACAAAGCCCTTTATACCATAAAATTTGATCCGTTATAAATATGAAGATGTGATATGGACCTTTTGTAACAGTTGCACCTCATGTAGATCAAAATATTTCTCCATCTGTAGTAACCAATTTACCAGATCCTTGCCATCAAACTTCCTCATATCGCCTTTTCTTGATTTTAGGAGCTCGATCTTGAAATGACTGTAACTTTGTAATTTTGGATCTCCCAGTTCTGAAATTGTGATCTACAGTAGCCCTCTATGTCCTCTTTCCAATGCCACCAGTTTGATTGAAATTGGATTCTCCAAGGAGGATTTATGCACAATCTCCAAGATGACTTGATTATATACCTTTTCCGACGAGCGAATTGTACAAAGTGCCACGTGTCATTGTTTTGACCTTCGGATCCGAAAAAGATATACAAAAAACTACAGCCAGTCCTCTTTCTGAAATGTCTTACGAAATTTCAATCTGATGCTCAGAGAGACATTTATGATGATTTTCCCCAGGTCACTTGTTTGGTATGTAATTTGGGAGCCTAGAGAAACATTAAGTGTCTTGGACTGTATCTCTGAAAATATAGCGAAAAAAGATCTGAAATTTGGGCTCGCGATTCACCATGATTTAGTCTCAAATGGGTTTTAATTTCAGAGTTTTCATCTTTGTAGAAAACATATTATAGTGAAAATACCATGATGACCTGTTTGAGATGGAATTCTGGACCTTACAAAAACCCCAACTCTCTTAGATCATATCTCCGAAAATATAGCGAGACAATATCTGAAATTCAGACCCAAGGTTCATAAAGATTTTGGCTCAAATGGGTTTGTCTTTTAGCACTTGAAACGTTGCAGAAAAATATTTAGAGTGAAAATGCCACGATGACCTGTTTGGAGCAGCAAAACCCTAGAATCCAAGCTCCGATACCAAATGTTATGAAACTAGCTCACAAAAATATAGTAAAGAAATATTAATGCCTTATAAATCAGCCTCTTTGAGGGGGAAACCTCCTTTACATTGCACAAATTAAAAATTCTTGGATGATACAAATGATAAGACCTCCTTTCCATATATAGGAGTTTAAGGGGTCATAATATAATGAGAGCCCACATAACAATAATAATGTAAGGGCACAATAATAATAATAGTGGGCTTTTATGGGGCACAATAATAACAATATGGGGACTACATGGGCACAACGATATAATAAGGGGGTTGTAATAATAACAATAAGGGGTTCCTATCACAGATGTCATCAAATCATTATGTAGGTTTTATTGATGGTGTTTGTCATAGCACACGAAATTTGTCTTCCGTGGCTTGGGAACTCTTCGCCCCTGATGGTGAGTTGAATGATTTGGAAGGTATTTTCCTAGGACGAACAAATAACAATATTGTTGAATACAATTCAATCATTAAACTATTGTCAGATGCAGGTGCTCTTGGCATTAGAGATTTAGTTGTCAAGTTAGATTCACAACTCGCTGTGCTACAGTTAAACAATAATTTGTAGAATTGAGACTTCTGTGATCTGTCATAGTTATAAGAATAGCTTCGGCATGAATCACATATAAATGACCTTTGTCGACGCGTTTCGAACCAACTAGTGTGGTTCATCGTCAGGACAAGTTGAGGATACAGATCTGGCCTAGCATGTTAAATAGACTGTGCAGAGACTCCAACGGCTCTATAACGACTATTTTTGATGCTAGGACCCAGCCCAACTTTTATTAATAAATTTAATATTATTATTATTTCTATAATATTGAAAAACAATATTCTATTTCTAGAAATTAGTAAAATTAGGTTGACTAGAAACTTACGTAATTTATTTGATTAGATACCCTTAGGTTATTAATAAAATAATATTAATGGTTAATTATTAGTATGTGATTCACGCCGAAGCTATTCTTATAAACAATCATTACTAAGTAAGAAGTCCACATATATTGCATATGTATCTACGTGTTCGATTACTACAAAGAAATTTTGATTTTATCACATATCAACATATTCCATGCAGTTTGAATATAGTAACAAATGCATTAGCAAACTATGTTCTTGATAAACATTTGCATAATTTATAAACCGAATCACATCATCATGATGCATGGACACATAAGTAGAAAATAAAACATGCATATGTGTGTGTGTGTGTGTGTGTATTGCGTCTATAAGAGCATTTAAAAATTAAAATCTCAAAAATAAAGTGTTCCGAGACACTTAGATTTCAACATCTACATCATGTGCAAAAACAACTAGAAAAGTTATGCACCTGCATGGTGGTCGCGATAACACGAGATTTCCCTAATCACTCAGCCTAATAGCGGACGAAGTCTCATAGATACCCCTACTATGTGCCTCTAGTATCTCAAAGGCACATTGTCTATAGTAGTGTACTCTGGAATCCCTTGAGTGATCACATCCAGATTACGTTCCATTTCTCTGATGGGGTCCACTCCTTCCTCATAGGGAGCATATGCTACCTGCTAGGCTAATCGTCGTGCTATTGTTGACATGCCAGGTGGCATTTTCGATCCAACATCCACACATTTATCACAAGTTCAGTCTCAGTTACACTTTCATAAAAAAAATCATAAAAAATGAAAAATCCAAAAACAAGTTTTTACCTGCATTAGTCAATTGTTCACCCAGTGGTAGAGGTAGATTTGGGTCCCATCTAAAATCTATTCCTGCATAGGTGTAGTCATCCACAATGATCAACTGGCGGCATAGCCAAATGAAAAACTACGATGGGAAATGCATCTGCTGACTCCCTCCTCCTCGAGGCATGAGTTCACTCCATCTGACTAGTCTCGGATCCTATGGATTAGGATATGGTACCTCTGTCCACTTATACCAAAACAGGGGCACACGCTCCAGAAAGAAAGTAACCAAAATTGAACCAAAGGCAAACTTTCTCAGGTTTCCATGCTTACCCTTGGTCAACTGCCTCTTTATATTGGCTAGTAACCTTGAACACCAGTTAAATGTTGTTGGAGTGGGGGATTCTACTGCATAATGGAATTGGGATTTCGAAGTCTCGTTCAAAGCTTGTGTCCTAGCTACGTGAGCTATGGTGAATAGGATCATCTTCAAGGGAAGATTTATGACTCTAGCTATCTTCACCTTCCCGCCCATTGTCATATTGGCACTTGGGGAATGTCTCACGACTAGAGTACTGGTACTCTCACCTTCCGGAAGAGACCCAAAGAGTTGAACTCTTTCTCCTCTTCTCAAAAATCCATTGATGAAATAAATATCAATTTCCTCCAACTCCAACTCCTGGTCCCCAATGATGAAGATTTCTCGATGAATTTCCCATAGGTTGATCAAGTAGTGTAACAATTCATTCTATGCTCTTACATTAGGGGAATTTTGAGGTCTAAAATGGGCCTCCTAAGGAAATTATAAAATAATAGTGGAAATAATAAAATGATATTTGATTACATCAATAAATTTTAGAGGGAAAAAAGAAAAAACTATTTTTTCAACTTATCTCCCTATGGGTTTACTCAAATTTCAAGTGGAAACACTCACTGGATGCAGAATTTGATTCCTTATCCAAGGAGTACCCATGTTGCATACTTTCGATGGACCTTGCTATACAAAAAATGAGAAAAAAATGAAAAAAATGTGATTACAATCACGTTTTTCATGTATTTCTATTTTTTTGTGTAGTAGGGTCCATTGAAAGTATGAAACATGGGTACTCCTTGGATGAGGAATTAAATTTTTCATCCAACGAGTAATCCCGCTCAAAATTTGAGTAAAACCTTTGAGAGATAAGTTGAAACTAAGGGTTGAAAAAGTAGTTTTATTATTTTATTATTTTCTAAACTTTTTACTTTTTTACTCCAAAAATGGTGAATCATCCCCCATGGTTGACATCATCATCTTGAATCCTATTGTTTCTTATAAAGTTTATTTTTGTTGTACATTTTTCTTAGGAGGCCCATTTTAGACCTCAAAATTCCCCTAATGATCCTGTAGTCTTGAAGAACTTCAACAACCCATAGTTCCTCAAATCATTGATACATTCCACTATTGGACTTCCTGGTGGTCTTCCACTTCATGGACTCTTTCCTTCCATTCTAGAACCATGATTGGCTACAATCGCCTACAAAAAATCATTACACAACAATTAGATTCCTTTTCATGGAGTTAAATCCAAACATTTTGCTTTAAAGAGGTTTTTTCCTTCAAAAAATTCCGCCCCAGAACCATCGCACCTATTTTTATTAACATAGTGATGCCATCGTGAGGGCCTTTTGGCTCAGGGCGTTCATCGTGGGTCCGATGAGAAAACCCACGATGATCCCACATGCTATTTAAAAATGAAAATCCTCCTACTAGCAAGTAGGAATCCATTAAAAATGCATCAAAATGTAATAAAAAGCAAGAGAAACGACAAAGCTCTTACCTGCCATTGGCGGCTCGAGAAATGATTCCTTGGATCTCCCACACCATTTGCCTGAAAATTGAAGGAAAAATGGTAAAATGCAATTGCAAAATTTGCTAGAGTGAAATGGTAAAAATGTTTTAAATTTTGGTTTATTTATAAGTTTTAATTTCATTATGCCATTATTTAATTAATATTTTATTACTTTTCTCGATATCAGTGATAGGTCGTTATCTTTGTGCAGTTACAAGTACTTTCTGGTGGACGTGTGATTATTATTGACTACTTCAAACAAGTTTTTGTTTTATCTCTTTTTCAGACTGATTAAAAATAAATGAAAAAGGAACCCCCCTAGAGTCATCTTTAAGCTCTTTTCTGACTCTCGAAACATGAAAAGATCATCGCGTACTTTTCTTTTCTAACTCACTAAATTAAATGAATTGACGTCATCTCAGTATACGTTTACCCCTTTTTCGAGCTGATATTGACTATTTATGAAAACGGTACACCTTGGTTGATATGGTCAAGTCTTTTGAATATTGTTTTCTACCTTTTCGGTTTTGAGGGACAAATTGTGAAAATGGACGTGATGGAGTTTTCTTTTTCATCTCTTTTTCAAACTCTCTAAATATGAAAAACATATCGAGTTATTCTTACGACGGGCTCATTAAAATTTTATGACGAAAGACTCATCACCATGATGAGACCGAGTTTCTCCTTCATAGGGCTCATAAAACTTACTAGGATGGATTCATTCGAAGAATTAACTTACATGACAAGCATATGCTATCCCCTTCAAGCTTGTGATAAAAATAATTGGGGTACTCGATAGAAATAGTGGGGAAAAATGAAAATGAAACATCCGTTTTATAGGCAGCATGTCGCTCTTTAACATGACACTCTTATGCTTTTCGTGTCGTGTTTGGGATATCCTCACTCAGTCACCTGTCCTCCCTGGTTTGGGTGATTTATTTTTTCCTCTCATATGACTATTGCATTTATTCATCATGCCCTTTAGTCTTATTTTGAGTCAAATGTTTCCACACTTCGAAGTTATGTCACGAATGTTTAAGAGAAGTCCTATTTGCAGTTATTTCCCTATACATTGTCTGACCCATTATTACAGTCATGTATCTTATTCACTTCATTTCACTTTATTCCTTGTTTCCTGTCGATGATGGGGGATTCATTATGGCCCCCCTTTGACAGGGAACTTCCTGTCGACTTCAACTCATTATCCAAGAAGATGACTTAGAAACTCTCTTTCAATAGCTTAGAGTTTTCATGCCTTAATGGAAAGTTTTTCACATTCGACAACAGGTTTCCATCATTGGCCTTCGATTGGGTGATTCCATGAGTGTTCGACTTCAACTTCATTATCATATTCACAGATTATACTGTCGTACCTTGAGAGTCATTGTCATTATTGGTGGTTTCTCTCGTGCCTTTTGAAAGTCCACATCATTGGTTGGTAATCAAGTAGTTTTCTAGCATGTTCAACTTTGACACATTCATTCGCATGTTAGAATTCGTACTTTGATCGGGTTGGGATGGAGTGCAAGACCTTGAGTCCTATCTCATATGACTCAAGCTACATGGATTTATGTGTCATTCATGATTGTACACATGTTTCTGCTATACGGATGGCTCTGACCATACTGTGGGATTTTATATTTATGATTATCCTTCTATATCGAGTGGTTGCATCCATACCTTGGATCTTAGATTTACAAATGATCCTTCTCATTTGGACGGCTTCCCCCATGCCATGGATCCTTTCATATAGTCCTTATTATCCATATGGTTGTGTCCATACCGTGGATTCATGTTTTAATATTAGATATGTATATGTATATGCATCCTTGATTTACAAGTCTCCTGACAGTGTTTGTTCTCGTCCTTGCAAAAGCTCGTAAAACATCTCAACCATCACTCCCCATTTTGCCTTCATGCTTTAGGGGTTGTTAGGGCCTAAATCTGCCTCAGGCTGAGAAAGGTAGTCTAGGGTAACATCAAACCATGCTTAACCTGGTAGATAGCCCTACCAGGTCGGGAGAGGGCTCTCTCCTTGTCAATCTCAATGAAAATATGGAAAGTAAGGCTTAATATGACTGATTTGAATACTAATTTTAGGCTAGGTATGTGCTCAAAGGATTTTGATTGATTTTAATGGTTGGTTGTTGGATTAGATGGGGAAGGCAGCTTTGGGTCTAGGAAATGGACACAGATTTGCAGAGGTTTCTGTGGGTCGAGGTAGGAAAATGTTTTAGCACTTTGAAATGAGTGTAATTGTGAGTCTAAATATTGGTGAGGAGCTGGAGAGGGCATTCAAGTGTCATGAGTACTCTTCAAACAGTAGAAAACATGTAGAACTAAAGAAACCCCAAGGTAGAGCACTGAAATACCAATGAATTCCACCTTTAAACTTGATTCATTTAGTTATGCTAAAAGAGAGAGATGATGGCACACATAAACATAAGATCAACTAAATTACAGAGAAAAAAACATTGCTAAATCACATTACCACAAAAATCCCACAAAATGCTGCAAAACCTTGGTTTATTTCCTTGCCAAACTGCAGAAGAGATGTACAAAGTAGCTCAATGCATCCACAAGACTCTAACCTTGATAAATGACTAGGAAAGTACAAGATATAGGCATAAAACCACCTATGATAGCCATTAGGGGTTGAATCCATGGGTCAAGGAGCTGGTTCAACAAGACCTAAACTAGGAACTGAAAAATAGGTAGTGGAACAACTTGCCTCTAAAACTATGGAAATTGATTCATTCAGTTCAAAACCACCTACAACTGATGTATCTACCTCCTTAATTCAATTTTCATAATTTTTACATAAAAGTACATCAATTTACATCAATTTACATCATGAATTTGACTATGAGAGAGAAAAAGTCAAACTGATAGAAAACTAGGCGAAAATTTTGAGTTTGAGCAAAATTGGTAAAAATTTCTCCAATGCGTAGCGCTTTTTCCAGGCTAGTTTTGGAAGGCTTCTCGAAGTCCAAATCAGGTGTAGGATAGCTCATTGGAAACCTTGGTGAGTCTACATTCTAGGAGAACTTAAATTTTTTTGATTTGGAGTCCATTTTCCCCTCCAAAAATGCAATCTCCCAAGACTCCTTTCTGTGTGGCAAAAAAGTGGCAGAGAGGGCACTTTTTGGGTGTTTTTGGCCCTTTTGGAGGTCCAAAACTTGTCGAAACTTCCCAGCCATTTCTGAGTATGCATATTTTTTCATGCTAATTCCAAATATGTCGGCTAGTTTGTAATAATATGTCTCCATCAAAAGCGTAGCGCCAGTGGCGCTACGCACTTGCCGGAAAACCCTGTTTTTTGCCTCAAAAATTCAAAAATGAAAACAACTTCACCAAATTTCTTGAAATTTGGCATGAGTGAACCTATTTATATGCTATGCTGGGAGAATGATGCTTCAGCCAAGATCTTGAGCTTGTCTTGCTCTTTTTTGACTTTCAAAGCTCTCCTTAACTTGGCTTTTAGGCTTCTTATCCTTGTCTTGCAAATTTTGTTCCGGGCCAAATAGTGATAAGCCATCTGGCGCAACATTTTCTTCTCCTTGTTAGCCTTGTTCAGTAGCTTCTCAAGGTGGATATTCACTCTTTCCAACCATGATTCTCGGTCAGCCTCTATTTCTTGCTCCAGTGAAGTTAGCTTGATTTTCCTTCTCTTGGCCAATTACCTGTTTTCCCTTATGTTTTGCAAAACCATGATTGTTTGTTTGTCCTCTAATTTCTTTTTCTATTGCTCAAGGTAATTAATGATCCATTTAGCCCTCTCAAGGTTAAGTGATAAGCTTTGTATCTTAACTTCTTTCTCCTTGATGATCTCATCCTTGAGCTTTGAGCTTTGGGAGCCTAAATAAGTGTCCTCTTCCTCAACGAACAAAAAATCTCTATCTTGGCCTTCAAAAGGCCCTTCATCATGCAATGGTTTCTTTCCTTTGTCTTGTACTTGGTTTGAAGGCCCTCCTTCCTCATGAAGCACTGATGGAGTCACTTGAGGGCTCTTGAATACCTCATGTGTAATGAAAGTATCCCGTGAAATATTCAACAAGCTTAGCTGTTGCAAAACAACAATTTTAATCAATGAGAAATGGTAAATTCTACTGAACAGTTGAGGAAGAGGCTTCCTTTGCACATAATGAGCCATTTTATCAATATTCTGCCATATAAAGTATGGAAGATTCATCGTCCTTACTCTTGTGAAATGCATCAGTAGTCTGACATGGTATGTATATAGATGAGAAAACCCTCCCTCACAAGTGAAATATTTGATGATGAGTTTCATGAGTGGAGCATAAGTATCTTGCAAGAATTTGAAAGGAAATACCCTACTGATTTTCCTCCGATAAGTAGCCTTGATGTAAGGCTTATAGTGCTCTCTGCCCACATGCTACCCCTTATTCCACTGTTCACCCGCATTAGGGATGCCTATTGCTGCTGCTATGGTTTCAGGTGTCAAGGTGAAAGAGAAACCAACTAGTTTCACCTGGCCATTGTAAAGATTAAGAACAAATAACCTAGCAAGCTCATGATGATATTGCAACCTCTCCACCATTTCACAAAACTAGTAACAAGACTGATGTTTAAAACAGGCTACTGCAAGAGGGCAAGCAAGTAACTCTGTAAGAGTGTTGGGCTTGTTAGATTCGGTCTTGTCAGTCCTCCATCAGAGATCAAAACTCTTTCTGCATTTCATTTTTAGGAGTCTCTCTCCATTCACTCAGCTGCATTCCAATAGGGGCATGCCATAATATGACGGAAGGGTCTTGTCAGTCATTTCCCCTCATGCCTTATCCTACTGGTTTAGGTCTGTTTGTCAAATCATTTTAAAGGTCATTTACAGTTCTGTTCTAATCTCTTGGTCAACAAAGAGTTAGTAGGTCTAGGGTTTGCAAATTGTTGTTCTCAAAGTGCTTCAATAATACTTGCAGGCGAGAGGAAGATTCAATAATTCACTCAAATGATGTTTCTGAGAAAGAAAAGATGAATTTTGGAAAACTGTGAGAGGTTTTTTTCCACAATAGGCCAAGGAAGAAAAAATTCCTTCACTGTTTACACAGGTGTCATGGTTTTAGAGAAATGTCAAAAATACAATTGCCTCGGGAGAATTGATGCACCTCTAAAGTGACCTTGGGAAAATCAAGTTTTCTCCTAGCTTGGTTAGCCAAATTACTTTCTTGATGAGCAAAATGATAACTATAGACAAATAGCTTTCCAATGAGCTATCATGAACTCAATTTGGAGTTGAGGAACACCTTCAAAAGTTGACTGCAACAACACCCTACCTTGAGGCAGCCTCATTCGGCACATTTTGACCAGTCTTGGGATATTTTATTTTTGACAAGGAAAATGAAGTCAAAATTGAAACATTCTAGTTGGTTTTCAAAATAGTTTCAAATACCTTTCCCACGCGCTATCCTGTTCCCAATTTGGATACCGCGAAGGCCTACAAATGTCTCCTGCAAAACGCGCTACGCAAAGGCTCGCTTAGGATTGGGAGCTCCAAATCAAGAATGGTTTGCATTTTTGGATTCAGCATGAAAATTCATGACTATTGGTGCATGGCCAAGAAATTTGGAGCATTTTTGGGGCATTTTTGGTCATTTGACAACTTTTGGGCACAAAACAAGGTTTTTCTCCCTGTGCGCCGCGCCACTGGCGCGACGCTTAGGATTGGGAGCTCCAAGTCAAGAATGGTTTGCATTTTTGGATTCAACATGAAAAATCATGACTGCTGGTACATGGCCAAGAAGTTTGGGCAAGTATTGAGTACCCAAGAGGTCAAAAAAACTTAAACAATGACCTCTCTGCCCCTATTTTGACACACAGGAAGCAGTCTTCGGAGAACGAAGTTTTGGAGAGGCAAATGAGAACCAAATTCAGAAATTTCACTTGGGTTGGAAAGTAGATAGGCAGGGATTTCCAACAAGCACACTTGGGCACAATTTGGACTCCTGCAGGTACCTCAAAATCACCTCCAACGTGGCACAACGCAGCGCATATAGATTTGGGCGCGGTGCATATAGACAAAAAGGCCAAAATCACTTCTGCTTCGCGACATTTCAATTCGCGACTTTCTCCAAGTGGGCCCACTCATTTACACTACACTTTTTCAGCAGCTAAGGCATGTTTAAAAGTATTTTCACTAAAGGTGGGCTCCTATCCAAGTGGCAAAGGAAGGCAAGCAGTCACCCAAGCCATTTGTCGTTTTTGTAACGATGCACCTGTAACTAATTGTTGGCTTTCCATTTCAATTTTGTAATGATTTGGAAAAACTCCCCAACTCTTGGTCGTTCTATTTCCCCATGGCATAGTCTATTTATTGTATGCAACCATTTGCAAAGGGTTGGTTGTAATTTCTAGGAGACTGTGGGAGAGAAACTCAGTTACTCATTGTATATTTTGACAGAGAATTAATGAAAGGCAGCGGCTCTGTTTCATGAGATTCATGTGGTGTGAGTGTAGCAAATGTATTCTCTTTCTATTTCATATGTATTTTGTTATGTTTCACAGTTCATTCATATTCATTTCCAGTGAAAGTTTCTACATAAGAAAAGGTAGAATTCATGTTTATTGCTCTGCCTTTGGGAAAGTTTCACGTTCTGTGTTCTTCTTCTGTTGAAAAGGATTTATGTATTTATGCCCTTTTCACCCTCCTCAACAATCTTTCCATTTCGAATTATTTCAAATTTAATTGCTAGACTTTCCTCCTGTCTTGCCTCATGAAGTAATTTGTGCCTTTGTGTTAAATTTTCTGCTCATGCTGTTTGTTGGTCCCATACATCCCAGAAACTCAGTCATTTATCAAAATTTGCCTCTTGTATCTATATTTATTTACTAGCCTCAAATCAATATTCACTATAAGTCATCTCAAACCATATCATTTTTGTTTATTCACTGAGCGTGACATGGAGAGAGCCCTCTCCTATTCTGGTAGGGCTAGCTACCAGACTGAGCGTGGTTTGTGGTTACCCTGAATTTTACCTTCCTTCAGCCTAAGGTACATTTAGGTGCTAACAGGGCTCCTCCTAGATATGTTTTCCTCCTTTATGTGGTTTTCTTGGTGCATGAGCCTCTTGGGAAGAGTCACTGATAGTTTCATCATCCCTTTCATATGCTGAGTCTGTCTCCATACTTGCAAATTTGGGGTGAAAAATGATGAGTATGAAGAGATTTTTCTTTAAGGTATGAGGGTGAATAAAGTGTCTGCTGTTTTTCCTTTTGGGAAATGTGGGATTAACTGATAATATGATTGTCAATGAGGGTTTTAATGGTGGAGGAATGTAATGAGGGAATAGAAAATGGGATTAGGGTATTGGGAATGTATAGAGTTTATGTGTAGGAATAATGTATAGGGTTTAGGGTTTGGTAATAGGAGTGAATGCCAATGATTTTGCGAGGGGGAAAGAGGAAGGGATTTAGGGAAATTTAGTGGCAAGGGAAGGGAATGGGGTGTGGAGGATAATCAAAGGGGATTTAACAATAGAAAACAAAACCCTATGCAACTTTGGCAAGACAATTTTAGTGACAGCTAGGGTTTGATTTTTAGACACATAAATCACCACCAAAGATGAAAAAATATCTTGCTAGACCAGATGTGAGGTTGTACTTACTTGCCAATAGGTTACTTTTCGATAAAATTGGTTTTGAAGCTCAAACAGCAGATGTGTAGCACTGCCTCCCAGGTGCATAGCGCACTTTCTATGCGTAGCGCACGACCAAATTGTAGTTCAAAACCTATGCCAAATGCGTAGTGCCATGCAGGTACGTAGCGCCAGTGCCTAGATGAGTAGCGCCACCAAATTTTTGTGATTTTTTCTTTGATTTTGCCTCTTTCTCCCAAAAACCCTATTTTCGTTCTCCAAGAGTGAATTTTCACAATGAAATGACAAAGAGGACCTTTTTCACTTTAAATATGAATGACTTTAATTTTCACTCATCTCAAACCCACTTTGCTAATGTTAAAGTCACTTTTCATTTTGAACTTTGTTTTTCCAGTGAAATTGACTTTTCTTAATCATTTGACAAACATGATGCATTGATTCTTGTGTTTTTGCTTGCAGTGGCTGGAGTTGGCAAGGTGACCAAGGGCAACAACTTTGAACTTATTACATATACAAAAATTAAAATTACATAAAATTTTATACATAGAAAATATAAACTCTGTTTTATCTCAAAACATGGTTTTGAGGAAAAAATCACTTATTGAGTATATCATCATTGAAATTTTGATATTGAGACCTTATTAGACCTCCTCGTGTGCCTGCTAACCGTTATTGAGCTGTTACAAGACTATGGTGGCAAACCCTAGACCTAATGAGACCTAAAACCCTAAAAATGGCTTTTGCAAATGTAATGACAAAAAATGACTGTAAGTGACCTGAATTTGTGAAAATAGGCCAGCAGGTAAAGACCATGAGGGAAATTTTATAATGAACTACTACCATCAGTTGATCCATGACCTAATGGAATGCAACTAATCGGATGGGACACCTATGGAGGGAATTTGATCACTGATGGAGGGATGAAGATACCGACACTAACAGGGGGCATCTATTACACAATATTTTGTCACACCTCTTGCACTTCCTTGTGACATACCTCGACGTGCTTGAAACATGACCAATGTGAAATGTACTCATTCATATATGCAGCTTAGTTCCTACCTAACACATTGATTGGAAAATTCCTTGAGCTTCCCCTAAAGGAAATATATCTAAAACCCTAATTTGAGAATCATCGCTCTCATGAGACTGAATATCACGATGGTCGCTTGTTGCATTATACTCGACCCATGATGGCATCACACTATTTTCTTCTATACCCATGATGGTCCCAAAAAGGCAATTTTCCCAAAGAGGATGAGAAGCTTCATGATCTAGAAGCTTCCACAACACAAGCTAGAGGTATTTCAACATAGATGAAGCTGAGTTCTCCCAACTTGGTCTCTTGGTCTTATCCCTATGAGATACCTCCTTGAGATCAGTGCCTACTCCTATCTTTGGAGATATCCTAACTCCCTTTTACTACCTATATATTCATCCTCTCCCATTCCCAAATGGGTCGCTCTTTGTCTATTTGCACCCTTATGCTAAGATTGTGCCTATATGCTACTCATTTGGATTGGAGAACCTAGCTTGGACTTGGAAATTCATTCAAGAAGAGCCTATTGACATCAAGGTTGGTTTTATGCTTCCTCCTTTATTCTATTAATATACAACTGCTGGTTCATTTTCCCTAAATGTGTATGCTCACGTATCATTTAGCTTAACGCTCCTTGATCTGTTAAGTAGGTTACTTTCGAATATATATTTGTATTTTCATGCCTTGTTGTATCTTGATCTCTTATATAGGTGCATAAATGCTGTGAGTAGTAGGGGTGAGCCCGTGACTCGGTGATTCAAGGTCTTCAACCAAGGATAACATGATAGCATTATAATGAGGTAGGGCATATTCCTTGACTCTCATTTCAATTGTAACTTAGGAAAGTTTCTAGTGGATTGTCACGTAGGTTGCTAGTCCCACTCATTGGGCTAGAGGGATCATCTCTGTCCGCAGAGATGATTTACCTAGACAACAGGATGCAAACTTGTCAATCAACCCTAGAGGAGAATGAACCCAGACCTCAAGGACATAGTAAAGGAAGAGTTATAAAAGTTATTGGATGTAGGGTTCATATACACCATCTCAGATAGTGCGAGGGTGCCCCCTCTAGTTTTAGACCCAAGTAAGAATGGGAAGTGGAGGATCTATGTGGATTACAAAGAATTGAACAAAGCCACCAAGAAAAACCATTTCCCTTTTCCTTTCATTGATCAAGTTTTAGATGGTCTTGTAGGGAAGAATTTCTTCTCTTTCTTGGATGGATTCAATGGTTACAATTAGATCCAAATCAACCCTGAGGATCAAGACAGGAATACATTCACATGTCCTTGGGGTTATTTTTCTTATAGGGTCCTCCCTTTCGGTCTATGATCTAGGTGGACCTTCAGACATAGTGGCGTGGAAAATATTAGAATTCAAAGTGGTAGAAAAGCAAGTATCCTGACATTAGATTGAAGTGCTCGTCACCCTGATTCCAAGGGTGCAAACGACACTCCAATCAGAGTTTGGATGATAAAGTTATGGCAGAAAGAAGGTTGCCTCATTCCTTTGGAAAATGAGGATTTTTCCTTAAAAATGGCTTTAAGACTTTAAAAGGAAAAATCGCAATCGGAGGGTGCAAACGGGTGGACTTAAGGAGTAGCAGCGGAACCCCAAATTAGTGATCTTCGATTAGTTGGAGTCGGGGGAAAGCAATCAGTGATATCAGGATGATTAGATTGGAAGATCGGGTTGGTGAAACCCAATGGATCAGACCAGGACCCTTGCAAGCAGTGATGCGATAAGGCCGATGCGATACATCGATATCGATGATATCGATGATCGGTGATCGACGAAGAACCCCGGGCCGTAGCGATAGTGATACACCGATATCAGTGGTCGGTGATTGGCGGATCCTCGGCATAAAGGGCCATTAAATGAGGAATTTGTGATTTGCAATTAGCGCGGACTCGACAGGAAAATAGGGCCGATTTAATGGAATTTGAAGTCCAGCCTAAAGGCTTTTTGGTCATATTTTCTTATGTTTCCATGTATTATCGGTTCAAATGGAAAAAGGTCATTTTAAAGGTGGTGTTTTTCCTGCCGAACCTTTCAAGGAAAAGGCTTCCATTATAAACAAACAACCTCCGATCCAAGCACGTCTGTAACCAAAAGAAACATTATAAAATCCCAATGATTGGAAAGTACGGGGGAGATGACTTTTAGCAAGCAGTTCGAGGCAGGAGATCTTACAAGAGGGCCAATAGTGCATAATGTCTGAATTGGACAAATCTTATATGTTTTTAGCCCCTTTGAATGCCACGGACGTAGTGGTGCTGTCCATTTCTCCATCTAAGGTCTCCATTTCATAGAAATTTTCCAGAATGGAGGTATAAGCTACCTTTTATGTAAAATGATGATTATATTCTCTTCTTTTCATGCCATTTAATGAATGAAGGCCTCCCTAGTGATCGAGCAGGGCCTGAAGATGTAGTCCGAGTTGGAAGAACTCCGTTATCAAGTCTTGTTGTCTTATTTTTCATGCCTTTATGTGTTCCTTCTTCTTTTATGTGTGCACATTAAATTTCTATGTTAAGATGCAGTTTTCACATGTGATTCTTTTCATACATCTATAAGCAAAGATCCCTAGATCAAGTGGTATCAGAGCAGGTATTTTTAGATTTGAATGTTGTATGCTGACAAGAGATAGAATATGAAGAGGTGAAGGGGAATTAAAGACTTTCGATCCTGAAGCGGGGTGTGCACATCGAAGGAGAAACATGGCAGAAGATGAAGCTCATCTTGAAGAGGAGTGCAATTTTTGTAAGACCTTCTATTCAATGGCAGAGAATGTCGGTAAGTTGGTTTTAAGGCTGGAGAAAGCAGAAGAGAGGAACCCATAAGAACAAGGTTCAACACATGGGAATGGTGGAGAAGAACCCCCTCCTCCTCCTTCCGTGAGTGAAGGTTCTCCTTCCTCTCACCACCATAATCGTAGAAATTCAAAGGATGCTTCTAAGAAACCTTTCTTTAAACTAGATATTAAATTTGATCTTCCCATGTTTAATGGTGAAAGTAATGTAGAGAAGCTTAATAATTGGATTAGGCAGATTGAGGTCTATTGCAGGATTCAGCAGATCGTGGAGGATGAGGCAACAATTCATCTGCCCTCTTTACGGCTAAGCAGAACTACTCTCGTTTGGAGGGAGAGAAAATTGCAGAGCAGTAAGAATGTGGGTAATCTCTTTTCCTCATCGCCTAATTTTATTTCTACATTAAAGGAACAGTTTTATCCCTTGGGATACAAGCAAAAATCTTTAATGAATTAGTAATATTTAAGGCAAGGAAAAGGTCAGGACGTTCAGAGTTTTACAGAGGAGTTTAGAAAGCAAGCACTGAATTTGGGTATTGCACTTGATACACCTGTAGTTGTAACTAAGTATATTGGCTGATTGTATAGCTACATTAGGCATTCATTGTTGCTGTTTGAACCAACCAGTATTGACTCAGCCAGTGTAAAGGAAATTCATACTGAAAACAGGGGAAAAAATGAAAGAGATGATCATTCCATAAAACCACCATTCAAACCTCCCAATGGCAAATCTAAAGCAAAATAGAAAGGAAAGGAGAAGAACACAGCAGCAGCCAAAGAAGGAGAAAGGTCGTATTGCAATCACTGCAAAAAGGAAGGCCATGATGACGATCACTTTTGGAAACAACACCCAGAAAAGCGTCCAAAGAAGTATGGAGGAAAGGCCAAGCATAAGACAGTGGTGACTATGCAGCAAGACCTTGGAACGGATTCTAGAGATGAAGCATTAATCACAGTCGTGAGAACCGAAGGTACTCTTACACCTCATGTTAATTATGAATTGCATGAAGGCACTATTTTTGTGAATGAGTCCCTTCCTAATGATCGAAAGAGAATTGAACTGTTTCATATCAGAGTTGTTATAAATCATACAAAAGTTGAAACTCTGTTTGATACCGAGTCCCAAGCAAACTTAATTGTAGAATCCTTGGTAAAGAAACTTGGCTTAGAAACAAAACCACACCCTAAACCTTACCTACTTGGATGGATACATGATAAATCAAAACTGAATGTAAACAAGAAGTGTAAAGTAAAAATTGTGATCACTTCTAAGCTAGTGGACGAAGTAGAACTGGATGTAATACCATTGGATATCTGTGGCATAGTGTTAGGGAGTCCGTATCTATATGATAGAAAGGTAGTGTTTTTCCGTCATGAAAACAAATACCAAATCACAAAATATGGGGTAGAATATATAGTAAGGGCTCATCAAAATAAAATCAATACTAACCTTGTAAGTGCTGGACAAATGAAAACGCTCGTGAATTCCAATAAGGGTTGAATGTTGATGGTTGTAAGGGAAAAAGAGGCATAATTAGTTGATGCTTTCCAGGGTTGTGATCAGGAACATAAACAAGAATTATCTGAATTAATTTCTAATTATTATGAGTTGTTTCAGGAACTGAAGGGATTACCTCTGAAGAGGGAAATACAACATGAAATCCGTTTGCAGCATTACACTCCTTTAACAAATATTGGCATGTACAGGATGTCGACCATTGAGATGGAGGAAATCAAGAAATAGGTGCAGGAATTGCTAGAGTAAGGGGTCATCAGGCCGACAACTTCACTGTGTGGCTCCTCGATTGTATTAGTCCCAAAGAATGATGGCACATGGAGGATGTGCATGGATTACTGCATGCTAAACAAGATCACGGTGAAAAATCACTACCCTCTTCCACACATTGATGAATTATTAGATTAGTTAAAGAATGCTATTTATTTAAAAAAATTGGATTTGCGTAGTGGTTATCACCAGGTCCGAATTGTAGAGCAGGACGTGTGGAAAACTGCCTTCAAGACCAAATATGGGTTGTTCGAATGGATGGTGATGCCATTCGTACTTTGCAACACTCCAGCCACTTTTATGAGGGTCATGAATGATCTCTTTCGGCCTTTCATTGATGAATTTGTTCTTGTATATTTAGATGATATAATTGTCTTTAGTAAAATTTGGAATGAACATGTGTGCCATGTGAAGAAAGTGCTTGATGTATTGAAGAAAGAAAAACTCTTTGTAAAGTTGTCAAAGTGTGAGTTCGGGAAAACCTCTTTGGGTTACCTTGGTAATATTATTGGTCATGGTCAGTTAAAAATTGATCCTTCTAAAGTTGAAGCAATTGTAAATTGGCCTAAGCCTACTAGTGTAACCGAGGTCCACAGCTTTTTAGGTGCAGTCCAGTATTGGAGGAGATTTACTACCAATTTCTCTATTATTGCAACACATTTGCACAAATTGACAAGTGTGAAACAGGTCTTCCAATGGGGAGGAAGAAAGCAGAAGTCCTTCGAAACATTGAAGGAAAAGATCAGCACCACGCCAGTCTTAGCCTTACCAGATCTCCAACAACCATTCAAGATAGAAATAGATGCCAACAGTTATGCCATGGGAGTTGTATTGATGCAACAAAAGAAGCTGATTTGTTACCATTTAGAGAATTTTCTCAAGCTGTGATAAACTATCCCACTTATGGCAAGGATCTTTATGCCTTGGTTCAAAGTGTGAAAAAGTGGAAACACTACCTGATCGGCAAGGAGACCATTATCCATATGGATCATCAACCCTTACAGTATCTTCAGTCACAAACCAAATTGCAACAATCTTTTCATTTCAGGTGGATGGGTTTTTTTCAATAGTTTCATATGGTAATAAAGTATAAGAAGGGCACTAACAATAAAGTGGCCGATATGCTATCTCACCCTCCTATTTCTACTTCTATTATTTTGCAGAATGCTTCATTGTATTTTGAGAGTTATGTTGAATAATATGCTAATGATGATGACTTTAAGGAGATTTATGCAAAACTAACCCATGGTTCATAGGTGTACAACTATCACTTGCAAGGGAAGCTATTGTATCACCTTGGTAAATTGTGTATTCCCACAGGGGAAAGAGTACATGTAATCCAAGAGGCCCACACCACTCTTGTGTCTGGACACTTTGGTGTCAAAAAGACTTTTGTAATGTACAAAGATTTTGTTTTTGGCCTCATATGAAAAACATTGTGACTCGCTATGTAAAGGGTTGGGTGATGTGTTCTGTTTCAAAGCCCTCTAATAGAAAAGTTGGGCTCTACACACCACTCCCTATTCCGAGTCGTCCATGGGAATGTGTGTCAATTAACTTTGTAGGAGGTTTGCCTTTGTCTAGGAAGAGTCATGACTATTTCTATGTTGCTGTTGACCATTTTAGCAAGATGTGTATTCTTATGCCTTATTAAAAGAAAATCACTGCAGAGAAGACTGCTTCTCTTTTCTTTCAGCATGTTTGGGTCCATTTTGGATTACCCACATCGATTGTGTCAGATCAGGACTCTCACTTTCTCGGAGAGTTTTGGAACATCTTATGGAAGATGATGGACACCAAAATGAAAATAAGGACGACATTTCATCCACAGACTGACGGACATACAAAGTTTGTCAACCGTATCATGGTACACTTTCTACAAGGCTATTGTGGGAAACATCCCAAGTTGTGGGATGAACATCTTCCATATGTACAAAATTCCTACAATGGAGGAGTGCACTCATCTATGCAACGTTCACCATTATAGACATGTTTTGGTTACCTGCCAAAGGACCCTTTTGATATGGTCTTTGGAAGGGAAGATGGCTCCAGTGGATGTAATGATAGGGACAAAGCTCAATAGTTCATTAAGCAAATCTAAATGATTCACCAAGCAGTACAAGAACAGTTGGAGAAAAGTCAAGCTTGCTACAAGTCTCGACATGACAAACACTGAGTCGACCACCAATTCCAAGTGGGCGAAAAAGTGTGGTTCCACATCAGCAAGGACAGGATGAAGGGAGAAGGGAAGAAGTTGTGACCAATCGCTATGGTCCATTCACCATATTGGAAAAGATTGGAAACAATGTCTTTCGTCTTGATTTACCGATATATATGTAGATGTACTCAGTAGTGAATGTCGAGAATTTAAAGCTTTATGAACCGCCATTGATCGTGGACACCGACGACGTGGGCACAGTTCCTACAGTTGATGATTTTGCACCAGAATATCACGATGAGTTACCGCAAGACATCATCCTTGATAGAAGAATCGAGACTTCACGGAAAGGAGAGGTGGAATAGCTTCGAGTTGGTTTCAAGGGAATGCACCCCAACAAGGCCAAATGGCTAGAGAAGGAAAGGGTGAGGGAACATTTCCCTCACTTGCCAATTGACTAATGAAAGCTTTTGGCGGTCCAAAATCTCCTCAATGGGGAGGATTGATCTAGGTGGATCTTCAGGCACAGTGGCATCGAAAATCTCAAAATTCAAAGTAGCAGAAAAGCAAGCATCCTGACATCATATCGAAGTGCTCATCATCCTGATTCCAATGGTGTGAATGACACTCTAATCCAAGTCCGGATGATGAAGTTATGGCAGAAAGAAGGTTGCCTTGTTCCTTTGGAAAATGAGGCTTTTTCCCTAAAAATGGCTTTAAGCCTTTAAAAGGAAAAATCGCAATTGGAGGGTCCAAAGGGGCAGAATTAAGGAGCAGCAGTGGAACCCTGATCAGTGATCTCTGAATAATTGGAGTCGAGAGCAAGCAATCATTGATATCGGGATGATCGGATCGACGGATCGGGTCAACAAAAACCAAAGGATCAGACCAGGACCCCTATAAGTAGCGATACGATATGCCGATGTGATACGCTGATATCGGCGATCGACAATCGACATCAGCAATTGGTGAAGAACCTCGGGCCGTAGCGATAGCGATATGCCGATATCGGTGATCAACGATTGATGATCGACGATCAACGGATCCCCGGTATAAAGGGCCATTAAATGAGGGATTTGAAATTTGCGATCAACGCAAAACCGACAGGAAAATAGGGCCGATTTAATGGAATTTGAAGTCCGGCCTAAAGTCTTTTTGGTCGGATTTTCTTATGTTTCCATGTATTATCGGTTCAAATGGAAAAATGCCACTTTAAAGGGGCTTTGTTGCCCGCTGATCCTTTCGAGGAAACAACTTCCATTATAGACAAACAACCTCTAATCCAGGTGTGCCTGTAACCAAAAGAGACATTATAAAAGCCCAATTATTGGAGAGTACATGGGAGAGGATTTTCAGCATGCAGTTCGAGGCAGGAGAGCTTACAAGAGGATCGATAGTGCATTTTGTCTAAATTGGACAAATCTTATATGTTTCCAGCCCCTCTCAATTCCACAGACGCAATGGTGTTGTCCATTTCTCCATCTAAGGTCTCCATTTCACAGCCATTTTCCAGAATGGAGTTATAAGCCACCTTTTATATAAACAGATGATTGTATTCTCTTCTTTTCATTCCATTTAATAAATGAAGGCCTCAACATTGATCGAGCAAGGCCTGGAAACATAGTCTGAGTTGGAAGAACTCCATTATAAAGTATTGTTGTCTTCTTTTTGGTGTCTTTATGTGTTCCTTCTTCTTTTATATATGCACATTAAATTTTTGTGTTAAGTTGTAGTTTTCACATGTGATTCTTTTCATACATCTATAAGCAAAAGATCCCTGGATCAGTTTATGCGATGCCCCTTCCACTTTTCAAAGGGAAGTTCTGAGCATCTTCGCTAAGATTTTCCATGACTCTGTGGAGATCTATATGGATGATTTCACTCCCTATGGGTGTGACTTCCTAGAGGCTCTCTCTAGTCTAGGAAAATTCTTGAGAAAATGCATTAAAATGAACTTCTCACTTAGTCCTAAGAAATGTGATTTCTTACTAAATCCAGGGACTGTCCTTGGCCATTCAATATCTCAGGAGGGGATATAGGTAGACCCAAACATGATTTCTATCATAAAAAGGGTCCCTACTCCTCAAAAGCAGAGGGAGGTTAGGAGTTTCTTGGGCTTAGCTAGATATTATAGGAGGTTTATCAAGGATTTCAGTAAAGTGGCTTCACCATTGTTTGGATTGTTGGCCAAGGACTCTAAATTTTGTTTGACAAGTAGCTACCAAGAGGCCCTTGATATTTTGAAACAAAAATTGAGCATTGCACCCATACGTAGGGGTCCTAATTGGGAATTACCTTTCCATATCCATGTTTATGCATCTGACAAAGCTATGGGGGAAACCTTGGGGAAAACAAATGATAAGTTACTCTATGCCATTTATTTCATTAATAAAAATATGTCTAAGTATGAATTGAACTACATTTTCATTGAGAAATAACTCTAAGTTGTATCCTTAAACAAATTTAGACACTATATCACTAGATACCAAATGTTTATGCATACTGATCATGCAATTATTAAATGTTTGATGAATAAGCTTGATGTGAATGCTAGATTCATTAGATGGTTGCTATTGTTACAACAATTTGATTTAACTATCATTGATAAGCTAGGAAAAGAAAATGCATTGTAGACTTTTTGTCTAGACTTTAATTTCCTGCAGGTGATGAAGGGATGATCGATGATCAACTTCTAGATGAGCACCTATTTTCTATCTCAGTTCTCTCTCCATGGTTTTCTCACATATCCAACTACCTAGTTGCTGCAAGATTTCCTCCAAACATGTCATCTATAGAGAAGAGCAGAATTACAAGGAAGAGTGCCCCTATCATTTGGATTGGGGAAGTCTTTTCAATCTGGGACTATATCAAATCTTAAGGAGATGTGTTAGGGAAGGGGACGTCTTTGAAATCATTTCAGCTTGCCATGATCGGTGTTATGGAGGTCATTTTTCTTCCAAGAGAACAATTTTCAAAGCTCTACAAGTTGGCTA
This sequence comes from Pinus taeda, assembly GCA_000404065.3. Taxonomy (NCBI): domain Eukaryota; kingdom Viridiplantae; phylum Streptophyta; class Pinopsida; order Pinales; family Pinaceae; genus Pinus; species Pinus taeda. The sequence continues at coordinate 51,390 of APFE030285579.1, forward strand.
TTTATTGGCCCACTCTCCACCAAGATGCAAGAAGGTATACCACTAGATGTGATTAGTGCCAGAGGATGGGAAAACCCACACCCATGGATTAAATTCCTCTACAACCTCAAGTGGACATAGAGAGATTTGACAAGTGGGGCATGGATTTCACTGGGCCAATTGATCCACCGTCAGGGAAGAAACAATACATCATTGTGTGCACTGATTACTTGACAAAGTGGGTTGAGACAAAGGATGTCAAAGTAGCAACCAAGGAGAAAGTGGTTGAGTTCTTAAGGGAAAATATTTTCTACAAATTTGGGTAACCCAGGGAGATAATCATCAATCAAGGGGCTTAATTCATCACATCTAATTAAGAATCTCCTCAGGAAACATCATATCAAACACATAACATCTACTTCCTATCACCCTCAGGAAAATGGACAAGTATAGGTTACAAATAGGGGATTGGAGAGAATCCTCACTAAGGTTGTGAGCAACAACAGGAGAGATTGGCTAGATAGATTAGTGGAGGCCTCTTGGGCCTATAACACCACTTCGAAGACAACTACTAGGTTCACTCCATATGATCTAGTCTATGGGAAGACAACTTTTCTTTCTATTTAGTTTGAGTATAGTACTTTGAGAATGGCACCCCAATTTGACTTAGATGTTACCAAAGCATAAAAACGAGGTTTCTCTAGTTGAATGGCTTGGATGAGTTCAGAATGTAGACCCTCCACACTGAATTTATACAATTGCAAAGGAAGGTTTGGAATGATAAGCATATCAAGGAAAATTTATTTCAAGAAGAGGATTTGGAATTATTATATGATTCTAGGTTCAAATATTTTAAAGGAAAATTGATGAAAAGATGGTTAGGACCATACCTAATAGAAAAATGTCATGAATATGGAGTTTTTCAAATCAGGACCATTGATGAGGATGGGATCCCTTTGCTTGTCAGTAGTTATAGGCTGAAGTTATATAGGAAACATATGTCTAAGGCATAATTCATCAATACAATCAACAAAGAAGTTATTGTGATTGAGAGTGTCATGGTTCCGAGTCCATAACATAGTTAGATATTTTTTTTGGAAAAAAAGGAAAAAGGAAAAAAAATTAAAAAGGAAGAAGGCCTAGAGGAAAACCTCTATGAGGAATATGAGCCCAAATCTTGGGTTGAAAATCTCTCACAGGTAACCCAAGAGAAAAAAAAAGAGAAAAAATGATAAAGGTCCCTAGGCAAAAACATCTGTTGAGGCACCTATGGAAGGAATATAGGTTAAAAACCTCCTCTGAGGTAGCCTGTGTCTCTCAATAAAAGTTAAAAAATAAAAAAATAAAAAAAGAGAAAAGGAAAGGATTTTTACCATGTTTGCTGACTTTTTTGTCATTTTGCAGGATTATATACATCAACAGGTTCCATGGCTACAGGGACAAAATTATGAAGATTTCCTTCATTCTTCCATCCATGCACTTCCTATCCATCATCTTCACTCATTTGATCACCTCTCTCCACCATCCCATTAGTCCAAAATTCAAGTTCACCCCCTCTCTAGACTACTACCACCATCCCATTAGTCCAAAATTCAAGTTCACCCCCTCTCTGGACTACTATAGGAATGATTTAATTGCTACACGAAGGTCCTGTAGTGCTACAGGAGGCTTCTAAAATTCTACTTCTTGGTTATCTTCTTCTTCCCTTGCTGCCCTGTTGTTGCAAATGAAAGGCCATAATTGATTTCTAATTTTGAATTGGTATTTCTTCTTGGAAGCTACAAAGTGAATCTCATCCATATTGAGCATTTGCCTAATGTATTCTAGAGACAAAATTCTCATTGGGAGGAATTTGGTAGCTTGTAAGGGGCAAGTTCGTACCCAAATATTCTCATTTCTGTATAATACTGATATATGTACCGATCCCCTATCTGGACTTGGTCTGATAGTTGCAAAAATTTCCTAATTTCTTCAATGATCCTTGGCTCTGACCTGCTGCTTAGGAGACTGAGTGTTGTATGTACAAACATTTCTATGAACTATTTGTATGAGTATTCATTTTTTTCCTTCATCACTAGCATAGTCCAGAAGATGATTGACTGCTGATTTCCTTTTTCATCCAGCTTTTGTAAGGAAAACTTGATGTTGTCTCCCTGAAAATATAGAAACATATATACTAACATAGAAGAATATTTAAATACTTCCTCAATGTGGAATTTGATAAACTATTCATGGACAGAATCTGCAAGAAATTGGCTAAAGTTGAAAAAGATTGAATGCCTGGAATCAATAGATAAAATTGAAAGAAATCCTATAATTGCCTCATCTACCCACTGATCTGAGTAATAGCCAAGGAGGTAGGAGATGAATGTGATGATTTTCTTGGCTCTCTCAGGAGGATGGATAGAGAGAATTTTTCTTTGGTAATGGGGCATCTTCAGTCAAGAAAAGCTTAAGGGTTTTGTCTCTTTTAGCAAAGTCCAGTTTTTGATACAATTCAACCAGTGCTTCATGGGAAAAAGGAGTGGCATTCTCTGTTGTAGGAGCTTGCATCATTTGATGTATATCTTGGGGAGTGATAGTGAATAGAATTTCTCCAGTGGGGGCAATAATAGCTCTTTGGTTTGGTAGGTAATAAGCATGACATTTTCTGACAAATTCAGGGGTGTTGTGGGTATGAGGGAAAATATAATGGGGCAAATTGGATTCCCACAGTTGAATATCATCAGACTTATCCATAAACTTGTTCTCAAGCCAACAATACATCTCAAAAGCTCAAATTTATAGAGGGTTTCATGGATCTTATAGTCTCTATCTACCTAAGGGATGTGGTGAAAATCAATGGGAGGGTGGATCAGAGGACTAACTGGTTCTTCCTGTCCCTTATATTTAGGAGGCATGATTGGTTAAATTGAGAATTACTAGTGAAATTTGGATGTTACATGATTACAGTGTGCAGAGAGGACTTGGGATTTGTAGAGAGGATGACAGGGTATTGGCCTAAAATTAAGTGAGTGAGCAATGTCCCCAGTCAGGTGAAATTGTTGGAGCTCATCCTAGAAAAATTGTAACAGGATAATGACAATGGCAATGTGAAAATCAGTAACTGGTGAATGAGTGAAAGGAAGGATTATATAACATTCTGGATTTCTTGTTGATGGTGGCATAGGTTCATTGAATTAACAGTTAAGGTGTTTAATTATGTAATGGATTAATTTTGGAGGGAGTAGATGTGATTGGCAGGATCAATGGGTAGACAGTGTGGCGAAGGGTGTCTGGCAGGAGTGTAATGGAGAGAGAAATGGTATCGAGAGGCATAAAAACCACTTTTTGGAGGGGGGGATGTGGTTAATGGTTTCGACTGAGGGGGTACGAAATCATATGGTGTTGACACATTGCAGAAGGCACGATTTCAAATACCACCCATTTCAACCCCGCCCCCCGATGGTAAAGTTCGGATGGTGAGGGGGTGACAAAACATACTATGGGTCGTCGGATGTTGAGAGGTAGGCATGGATGAGGGGAGAAATGTCAGGATGTTAATGCGATGTGACAGGGTGTATGGTGGGGTCGGAAGTATATTTAATGCATAGCAGGGGAATGATTGGAGTGTATAGTGGGTTAGGGCAGTGGATGAAAATATGAGCTGAGGGGTGAATTTGGGGTATTGAAACTTTAGGGATAGGGGATAAAATATAAAATATTATTTGATAAATCAGACTTTAGAGTAAAACTTCAATCCTTTTTCCTTTGCTTTGCACATGAAATGTATTTGAAATTCATCTTAGAATAAAACTTTCATTCTTTTCCTCTAACCACCATGGTGCTTCTACCTACCTTTTCTCATTTCAATTCTTTTTCTAAGCTAACATTTTCTCTTCTTGCTTTGCAGGGTGCATTTGAAATCGCATACCCAAATCATTTTTCGTTTATGAAAATCTACCTTATCCCATCACTTATCTTGCCATTGACTCAGATTAAACTGTTGAATCAATTTTATTTCTACCTAGCTACTGATTTACAAAGATTAAATTGTTTGGTAAATCTTCATTCATGTCAGACCAGGAGGTAACTCCTTAAATGTAATCATATTATTCATTTAGGTTGTTCATTATTATATACAAGAGGGAGTGACTGTTCAGTTCATCTCTCGGTGACTCTCCATTTTCTCTATTATTTATTTACACTAATTACAGTTGTTCACCCAATCCCTATGATTAGGTGTCAACATTCCCCCCCTTAATCTAAAGGGATGTTGGTGAGTCCAAGCATCATTCTGAATCTTTCAAGCTTTTCTCTTCCAAGCATTTTGGTGAAGATGTCTACAATTTGCTCATTAGTGGAAGAATGGTGAAGTTGGATTGTTTTGGCCTAAACATGATGTCGAATCAGATGATATTTTGTATTAATGTGTTTCGTTCGATCATGGAACTTTGGGTTCTTGGCCAAATTTATTGCCGAGGTATTGTCAATCATGAGTGGAGTCAATTGTACTTGTTTTACCTACAAATATTCCAAAATTTTCCTGAGCTGCACAATTTCTTTTGTCGCCTCAGCTGGTGCCACATATTTTGCCTCTATTGTGGAATCTACTAGAATTGATTGTTTGCATGATCTCCAGGAGACAACTCATGATCCAAGACTCATAGTATAACCCAAAGTAGATACCCCAGTTTCTTTGTCTCCATCGAAGTCTAAATCAGAGTATCCGATCAAGATGAAGTTGCCCACATGTGTATACTTGATTCCAAAGTCTTGAGTTCCCTTCAAGTACTTTAGAACTCTTTTTTCAGTAGACCAGTGTCCCTCACAAGGCTTTTGCATAAACCAAGAGAGGATTCCAACAACAAAAAAAATGTCTGGTCTAGTAGTAGATAGGTAGTTGAGACTTCCTACAAGCTGTCTATACTTTGTTGCATCCTCAAATTCTTTTCATTCAATGGATGTGAGTTTTAAGTTTTGTTCCATTGGAGTAGTCAGAGGATTGCATTCAGTCATGCCAAACCTGTTCAACAGATCTCCAATGTACTTCTTTTGAGAAAGGAATATGGACTTCAGATGTTGAGTTACTTCAATACCAAGACAGTAATGAACATAGCCCAAATCAGTCATTTCAAAAGCTTTCCTCAATTCCTTCTTTATGGATGCAATGTAGCTCTCATTGTTCCCTATCATCAAAAGATCATCTATATATACCACAATATATACAACTGTTTTTCCAACCTTCTTGACAAACAAAGTTGCATCATCAAGATCATAATGTTTGAAATTGAGTTTTAGAAGATGCTTAGTTAGTTTTTCATACCAGGCTTGCGATGCTTGTTTGACGCCATACAAGTATTTCACAAGTTTTCATACTTTATGTTCATGTCCTTTTACAAACAATCCTTCAGGCTCAGACATAAAAACATTCCCTTTTATATTTCCGTTCAAGAAAGCGATTTTTACATCCATTTGATGGAATTTCCAACTGTTCTGAGCTGCTAGGACAAAGAGTGTCTGGATGGTAGCCCATTTTGCTGTGGGGGAAAAAGTCTCCTCATAATCGACCCCTTCCTTCTGTGCAAAACCTTTTGCCACAAGTCTGGCTTTGTGCTTTTCAGGTGAGCAATCAACTTTATCCTTGTTCTTGTAGACCCACTTGCAGCCAATATGTTTGGTTCCCAATGGAGGATCAACCAGCTTCCAAGTGCCACTCTTTATCAAGGCATCATACTCCTTTTGCATTGATTCTTTCCATTCACCACGAGAAGTAGCTTCTTTGAAGGAAGTTGGTTCAGAATCTGTAGACAAATTCAATTCACAATCCTAAGAAACATCCATATCAACAGGTGAATGAGAGTCATCTACATCACCTCCATTTTGTCGGGTTGAATTTCTAGTTCCTATCTTTCCAACCTCATCAAGATGAACACTTTCAAGTGCCTTTGTCAGCCACTTTGGGGGACCTTTCTGAGATGGTCCAAGCTACTCAGTTGATTGATTTGGGACTGAATCAAGATTGAGTCTCCCAATTATGTTAGTCACATCACTCAAAGTATCATCCGTTGTTGGAGTTTCACGTGGGGGAGAGAGTGCTTCAGAAGAATATTCCACAGGTTGATCTATTATAGGAATCCCCCCTTGAAGATGTGGAATCTGATGAGCAAATTCTTGAAATGATTTTTCATTTGTGAATCTATCCAAGCGATCAAGTTGTCGCTCAACAACATTTTCAGTTTTGGATGATTCAAGAAAGATTATGTCTCTATATACAACAAAATTTTTATTGACTTCATCATAGTGATGGTATGCTTTGGAGGTGTTTGAATACCCGAGGAAGATACACTTATGAATTATTGCACCAAGTTTGTTTCTATGTACCTTTGGTATCAAGGAATAACATGTGGAACCAAAGAACCTAAGATGCTTTACCAAAGGAATGTGCCCATAGCACAATTCATAAGGAGTCTTGTTTCTAATAGCATTAGATGGACAACTATTCTTTACATAGAACATCATGGAGCGCACCATATTTAAGATTGTCCTATTCATTCTTTTAGCTACTCCGTTTTGTTGGGGATTATAAGGCACAGTTGTTTGATGTTTGATCCCATGTTGGCGAAGATAGTTTTCAAATTCCTTTGAAGTGTATTATTTTCCATTATCTGTGTGAATAGATCCAATATGAGATTGTGCATCATTTTCAATCCATGTATTAAAGTTCTTGAATGTTTGAAAAGCATCAGATTTATTCTTCAATAAATAAACCCAACACATTCTGGTGTAGTCATCAATAAATGTCATCATATATTTATTTCCATTTGCAGAAGGAATAGGCATTGGCCCACATAAATCTGAATGAATGAGTTGAATTTTTCTATGTGCTCTGGAATGTGAATCATGAAAAGACTGTTTGCTATGCTTTCCTAGAATTCAAGCATCACATTGCTTAAGTTTCCTAGGAACTATAGGCAAACTAGTAACACCATTTTTCTTCAACAAGCAGAGGCTGTCATAGTTCAAATGTCCAAATATAGCATGCCATAATAAACTTGATAGAAATGTACCTTCTTCATAATGAGAATTGTATGAGAAATTTTGTGCACGAGCAGAGGTACCCTGCAAGTTGATAAGCCTTTCTTCTTCTATCCCTGTCATGACAAGTGAGTGGTCTGATGCTTTTCTCACCTCAAGATTTCCATCAAACATATGAATGGAGTGTCCTTGTTGGCGGATGTGGACCAAGGACAACAAGTTTCTCCTTAGCTGTGGGAGATATAAAACATGATGCAGAAGAAAGTCTGGAAGACTAGGCAAATTAAGCCTAATTCTACCAAGCCCTGATGGGTTGAGTTTTGATTTGTATGTAAAGTATACTGCTCCATCAACATTGTCTATAAATTATTCAAAAAAATATCTTTTGAAAGTCATGTGGCAATTTTCTCCCGAATCAAGCAACCAATCATTTTTCCAAGATGCAAGTGAAGCATTATATATGTCTTCATTTACTCCAATATTACATTGTGCCACAACATAGTGAGTGGATTCAGGTGATTTACCTTTCTCTTTGTCATTATTTTTACCTTTGGCTTGGTTTCTTTCATTCTCAATTATGTCCCAAGGCAACTTGCATGTGTATGCATCATGTGATCCATCTCTTTTGAAGCGTATGCAATGCAAATCTAACTTTTCTCCTGGAGAGTGTCTGCCCCC
>APFE030285583.1:5048-24990 GCA_000404065.3 Pinus taeda
CCTGCCCAATGGGTTGAGGTAAACATGCAAAATGGGAGGGTACTGCATAGTCTCAGATTTAATATATAATTGGTTGAACTTGGTGATCTGAGCATCTGTCATCTTAGCTCCTTTATTTATCAGATCAAACAAAGACAAAGGAACCAATTTCTTCTCAGTCTTGAATTGCAGCATCTCTTTGATGGCCTCAGGGGTAATATAGAAAACAACTGAGCCTGAGGGGTCAACCACAGCTCTCCGAGTGGGATCATAACCTTCAGCACATAGGTGAATTAGGTCAGGAAATTGATTGACCTGAGGAAGCTTGAAGATTGGGAGGAAGGAATCCCAAATGCCCAATACATCTGTTCCAGTCTCATGTTTAGCCTTTAGTTCATTTAACGGGTGGATGTGGAACTTGCTTTTCATTAGGAATTCCTCTCAGATTTGATAATCCAAATCTGCTAATGCCTGCCACTCCAATTCTCTCTGAGGGGCATTTAAAGGGGCAATATTGAGGGCCACAGGTGCTACTGGTGTATCCATGGTTACTTTAAGACTCTGTTTATATGGAAATTAGTGTTACTGTGCAGAGTAACAGAAAAGAGCGTTTCTTGGAAGGAGAGGTGATTTGTCGAGAAACAGAGGACGAAAGGGTAAAATGCAGCAAATGAAATACTACACACAGCACTAAAGAAAGGGCAAATACTTGTGTTTAACAGACTTCTTTCACAGTAATTAGGTGTAATTTCGGGTTCCCTGTTCACGATTGCGCGAACAGAATGCAGGTTTTGTGAAAGCTTTGGTAAACAAGGCTTAGCTGGTGAATTTCGACTTTGTAACTTCAAATGTGAACTAGGCACAGGGGATTTGCCGGTCAATTATCTGTTTTTTCTGTGCTTTAAGTTAATTCAGGTGACTTGCAGACAAAACCAGGCGCAGAGAGGATTCACAGGGATAAATACCTGGTAAACTGACAGTCCGGGTCACAAATGCAGGTGGGTTGGCGCGTCGAAGGTCTCCAGGTCGAATTCAGCAGGTTGGCGTGAGCTTGGACGTAAAATACATGCAGAAGACAATACAGAAGTTTTTGCAAAAAGTGCAAAAAACATGAAAAATTGGCCAAAATATGGATTTTTTTGAACATTGGCGCCTTTTTTCGGATGACGTTAGCATGACGTCATCGGGTGGGGTCAAGGTCAGATGACGTCAGCATGACGTCATCAGGTGACATGGCAGCTTATGAGTGGTCCACGGGGATGGTGAGGTGGTGGACAAGTGGAGTAATGGCGGACGGGGGCGCGACGCGGCGATGACGTAGCGGTGATGCTGGCAGTGATGTTGGCAGGCGGGTTGGCGAAAACCGGAAACCGTAGGCGGTATGATATCGCACCGCTTTTCATACGGAAGTGGAGTTGTCAGAGGGGGCTCCGATACGCTGTGGGGGCGACGCGTGGCCGAGGCCTGACGTCACCCTCTGACAGATATGAAGCTATCTTTCGACGTCGGGGCCAGGTCCGATATCCATGTGAGCCGTTGGATGAAAAGCGCCCGATCGGACGGTCGACGGGTCGATGACTTGTCCGGACGATACGGCGTCGGGCGGGCAATAAAAAATGTATTTTTTATGGGATTCGTGCCCGGGGGGACATTGGAATATTTGCGAATTTGTATGGTTTTTCAATGTATTTCTTTATAAAGTCGCGCATAGCTCCAAAACTTAGGATAAGTCGGAAAAGTGGGTTTTTCATGTATTTTTGCCATTTGAGCGGGTTAAGGGTAAAAATGGGTTTTTTACAAGGTTTTTTAGCAAATGATGGGTTGAAAAGGTAAATGAATTCTGAAGGAGGAAAATAGGTAAGGCTTGGGTTCTTAAACTGACCAGATGTCAATTTAATTCCCTAGTGGTGAACATATGGCTATAATGCCAGGGGGGGGATATTTATAGAATGCTTGGGGTTTATACACCATGGTGTTATAATAGTAGGGAAGGGTGACATAGGGAGTTAGATAATAGAAGTTAAGGGTTAATGTGGAGGGAGAAGGTGAATGTTGAGTGAAATTACTAAGTTTTTTTTTAAAACAACTTAGTTTAGGGAGTAGATCAAAATGAAAAGAACTTTGCACAAGAAATGTGGCTTTTAAAGGCAACAAGGACCAACATAAAAAGCTTGAATTATTTCATAAACACAACTGGTGTAGGGATGTTAGTAATGAGTGTAAAACAAGGAAAAAAGGAAGTTAGATATGCTCCATTGTGTTGTTTTCCTTATATTGACCAGCAAGATTCAGTTTGAGAGGAATACCACTTCTGCAACCCCATCTACCTACACATCTACTTGCCTAACATTTTTTGTTTCTTCTTGGAGGGTGCACTTGGACTTGCAGACCCTTATGTGCCTTTTCTTTTCCATTGGATTTTTCTTTTGATTTCCTATTTAGCACTACCCTTATTGCTTCCAAGGCCCCAGATTAAGCAGTTGGGAACCTTAGTTTCTCTGCCTAACTATTGGTTTGCCAAGATTAAACAGTTTGGACAGACTTATTTCTCCATTCTATAACAGAAAATTGAAACATGGCATGATCCAGATTAGACTGTTGGACCATCCATCAAAATTTAGTAAACATGAAGGCATGTAAACACCTTGCCTTGTCTTGGAAATATGGGATCTTTGTATCAGCAAAGCAGAGCATATTTGGCATTTGAATTTTCCAATCATGAAATATGAAACCTATTGGTATAGGTATCCAACAGGCACCTGCGAGCCAAGTGGGTAATAACCTCATGGTGGCCGATGACCGAGTGTTAATGTAACAAAGTTGCAGTATGGAGCAAGCCTGTGGACAGGAGGTCGAAGGCATTGCTAATATCATTATAAGCGAAGGAAGAATTGATACTATTCGGTAATTTAAAGAAAATGCCATAGATTAAAATAAAGGAATACATGAACCATGCAATGGTATTGCGCGAATAATATATCTGTCAAGAAAATACAACCACAAGAGCCTTAGCTGATTTCACTTATGGGTATAACCGTTGTCCATATAACTTACATTAAGTAAATATTGCTCAGAATAAACAATGTTAATGGGTAACTGGAAAAAGAACTCTGGTCCCATTGATAACTATACATGAACAGAGCTAAAAACACACTCTCAGAGAGATTCCAAACAAAGAAGCACGGAACTGCTTGGACAACATTCGAGATGCTTCTTAGTGGTAAATTTTCACACAAAAACAAAAACATCCACTTGCATAAAACGCCAAATGAGTTTGGAATAATCCTCGAAGGGATAAGGGCGTCCGCCTGTCAGTTAAACGACGCCCTTAGAAATATGTAAGAGCTAAAAGGATCGTAAGGAAGCTTAATGGATTGAATGCATACCTGTCATAACCGGTCAGCGGACTAGACCAGGTCGAGGAACTATGCACCGAACCCTCCTCCTGTAAAACAAAACAGAAAATGAACTCATATTATATAACCGTAAGATGGAAAATGGCATAATAAACGCTCGGCATAATACTAGTTAAGAAAACATGAAGTTTTACCTACGCGTTGGGGCTAAGGAATCCGGCCGAGGGCAATGCCATACATTGTTGCAGTCGGAGCTCGGCGTTACCACAGTTGCAGAGCATGTAGCAGAGAAAAAGTGAAGAATGAGAACGAAGACCGAAAACAACACATAACATACTCCGATGCCGAGGTATGCTACCTGGGGGTTCAATCGACGGTCGAAACAAGTCCCTCGATCTCCACCGTCGGATGATCGGGGTCTGCCCGCCAACCCACAGCGCGCCGGAGCCGCGCCATTAAGGCCCATGCCTCGGGCGGGTGACGGAGTTAATGCTCCGATCTGGAGCATGGCTGAGGTGAACCACCTGCGCGCCAGGTGTGACCGGAAATGTGAACCGAGGCCTCAGGTATGGCCGGAGAAGACCAAAGGCCGAGACCTTATTCAAACATCCATGCATAAACAGGAGATTGCCGGCGGCGATATTACCTGGCGCAGTACATAAATAAATGTGCGTGTAATCCTGGGTATCAAAACAAATCTTGAACTTTGGAATAAACGCATACCCGTCACGTAAGTGTATAGTGATCACATGGAACCATATTGATACAAATTTGTTAATAAAGATTTGCATTTCGTGTCACTTCGTGTGTAGTTATATGTGTAGACATATAAATCCTCGTTTAAATACTTTATGATGTGGTAAAGAATGACAACACACGGATAAAAGAAGTAAAGGAATTAATTTGTTTTTTTATTGTTCTGGTTGGGAACATTACAAGTGGTATTAGAGCACAGGTTTGCAACACTGTGACCTTGGGCTAGTGTAGTAGATATAGTAATTATATAATATATATATATATATATATATAAATATATATATAATATATATTGTTCCAGCAAACAAGTAACTGTTTATGAATTGAATATATATATATCCATGAAATGTACTAAATTTTAAACCAGGTGATAACAGAACATGAGAAGAACCAGCAGTGCACCACATAGGAACGTGGATCATGTTACCCCTCCTCAAGGAAAACCAGAATTATGGGTACAACTGGGGGAAGAGGCACGCAACACCAATTTGACCATATTGAAGACCGCACAGGAACTGAAGGACTAAATGGCTCGATTGCGTGAGGATAATGCCAGATTAACCATGGAACAGGAAAGGATCCTGAAAAATTTGTCAGATAAACAGAATCAGCACCAACCCCATCCTAGCTCGAAACAAACACGGATACCGGAGGAACAGGGATACTATACTGAATAGGAAGAAACAGAAGGAAGGGCAGAGGCTCGAGGAGAAAAATCTGATAATGCCTCTGAACATCAAACCTCCAAGAGACAGCGAATGGAGTTACAGGGAGAGTTTCGAAAAATCAAACCGCCTCATTTTGATGGAGAATCAGAAGAAGCTGCAGAAGCTTGGTTAATTAATATGAACAAATACTTTCAGGTTTATGAATATGACCATCATCCTCAAGCACGGTCACCTATTTTTCAGTTGCAAGCCAATGCAACATTATGGTGGGAGGAAGTAAAGATGATATGAGGGGGGAATGAGCAAGACATCACATGGGAAACTTTTCAGAAATATTTTAAAGAAAAGTATCTGACTGAACGATTCTACGATGAAAAGGCCAGAGAATTCCATGACCTGTGACTTGGACAACAGACTATGGACGAATTTGTCACCAAATTCACATCTCTGCTCCGCTATGTACCATACATTCGGGAGGAGAGGGCCAAAGTACAACGGTTTATTAGCAGTCTCCCTCAAGCAATGCGGGAGAGGATTGAATTTGACAAACCGAAATCCATGGATGAGGCAATACGGAAAGCCCGAATATGCTTCCAGCAGAATAAGCAAAAAGGAGAAGGTGTAGGAAGGCGGTGGATGGATAAAAGGAACAACAGAACAGCCATGGGAAACAAGGGAGTTCGGAGCAATTTTAGTAAAGGATCTGTAAAGGGTTCTAACAGCAGAAACCAATCCAGGAATCAGCTCCGACTTAAGCCACCTAATGAATCCAGAAATAGTGAATCATTGGGTAGAGTTGATAACGAGGGGACAACCAGGCATCCAGTTCAGTGCTGGGGGTGTGGAGGACCACACTATATTAAGAATTGTCCTCATCGGAGAAACAGCGATCAAGTGTCTCAGGTTTATGAAGCCTCAATTGTAGGAGATGTGGCTCAGTCAATGCCAAGAATAAACGCAGCTCTTGAGGACCGGCAAGCTGATTATCAACCAACGATGACAGAATTCGAAGGTAAGATTTTTGATAAAATTGTAAATTGAGTTATGTTAGCCCCAAGATTGTGGAAAATTGTAAACTGCAGCTTACTAAATTTAAACAACCATGGCTAGTCCAGCTCGCCACAGGAGCAAAAAGGTGAGTGCTGGCCAAGGTCAGCAGTTGCCCATTAAAAATTGCTTGTCAAACCGTGACCACCGAATTGAATGTACTTCCTCTAGGATCATATGACGTACTAATCGAAATGGATTGGTTGGAAAAGCGGTGGTCTGTCATAAACTGCAAAACGAAAATAATATCTTATCAGGATGAACTGGGAGATCAACAAGAAATTCAAGGCATTCTTAAGCCTGTACAAGTTTGGCCAATCACTGCTTCGCAACTAGCAAAGTGCATTAGGAAAAAGTGTCAAATATATGCGGTTCAAGTGGGATTCGCTAGTTCTGAGAATAATGAGAGTACCTTGGAAAACATACCAGTAGTTCGCGAGTTCGCAGATGTATTTCCTGAGGAAATACCAGGACTGCCACCAAAAAGGAATCTGGATTTCACCATAGAACTGGTACCCGGTGCAGCCCCGGTATCCCGAGCACCGTACCGAATGAGTGTACCCGAACTAACAGAATTAAAGATGCAATTACAAGAATTATTGGACAAAAAGTACATTCGTCCGAGTGTATCTCCATGGGGAGCCCCTGTACTGTTCGTTAGGAAAAAGGACGGAACATTCCGTATGTGCATCGATTATCGGCAGTTGAATAAATTAACAGTTAAGAATAAGTACCCACTGCCCCAGATTGACGAATTATTCGATCAAGTGAAGGGAGCCACGGTGTTCTCGAAGATTGATTTAAGATCTTGATATCACCAAATCAGAATTAAGGAAGAGGATGTACCTAAAACTGCTTTCCGCACCCGTTATGGGCATTATGAGTTCGTGGTGTTACCATTCGGGTTGACTAATGCACCGGCGACATTTATGTGTCTAATGAATAGTGTCTTTCATAAATATTTGGACAAGTTTGTGTTAATCTTCATTGATGATATATTAATATATTCCCGGAACATCCAGGAACATGAAGAGCATCTTAGATTGGTGCTGCAAACACTTCGGGAACATTAGTTGTACGCCAAGTATAGCAAATGTGACTTTTATAAGGAACAGATCCAGTATCTGGGACACATCATAACCAAGGAAGGCATTGCGGTGGATCCCGAAAAGATCAGAACCATAATGGAATGGCCGATACCGAAGGATGTGGCAGATATAAGATCCTTCATGGGCTTGGCAGGATACTATTGCCGATTTGTGGAAGGATTTTCCCGGGTTGCATACCCCATCACCTCTTTACAAAAGAAAGGAAGAATTTTTAAGTGGACCGCAGAATGCGAGCAAAGTTTTGATCAGCTTAAACATTTGCTTACGACTGCCCGGTGTTGAGCATCGCAGACCCGGAAAAAGATTATACGGTCTGCACGGATGCGAGTAAAGAGGGGGTAGGAGGCGTATTAATGCAGGAAGGAAAAGTGGTCGCATATGAATCCAGGAAGTTGAAAGAACATGAACAAAAATATTCGGCATATGACTTGGAATTAACTGCTGTTGTGCATGCACTAAAGATGTGGCATCACTACCTTTTGGGAAGGAAATTTTTTCTGCTGACAGATCATCATAGCCTGACCAGCTACTTTAATCAGCCCACTTTAAACGCAAGACAAGCTCGGTGGGTGGATTTCTTGAGCGGGTTTGATTTCGAAATTAAACACCTGAAGGGGAAGGAAAATCAGGTGGCTGATGCTTTAAGCTGGAAAATGCATTGTTTATATGAAATTGCTACTATCAAGGGATGGTCTACTTTTCATGAAGAAATCAAACAAGTGGCTGAACAAGATCCAGAATACCAGCAGAAGAAGCAGCAAGTGCAGGAAGTGACCAGTCACCTAAGACAACAAGGTTATGAGTTAAAGACTCCGGGCATTTTGTATTATAAGAAAAGAATATACATACCCAATCAAGCGGAAGTTAAGAAAAGGATCTTGGACGAGTATCATAAGAGTCCTTACGCAGGACACCCGGGGTACCAAAAGTTCATTACTGCTCTTCGGAAAGAGTGTTACTGGCCTGGAATGAAGAAGGAGGTAATAGACTATCTAGCTCGATGTATAGAATGCCAGCAGGTTAAGGTGGAACATCAGCACCCTGCAGGGCTGTTGCAACCTCTACCTATACCAGAATGGAAATGGGAAGTTATCACCATGGATTTTATCATTGGATTACCCAAGTCCAAGAAGGGTAATGATTCTATCATGGTTGTAGTGGACAAACTCAGCAAGTCAGCCCACTTTATCCCTGTACAATCTACATACAGGGCAGCTCAAATAGCAAACATTTTTATACAGAACATCTTTAGACTCCATGGTTTGCCCAAAACCATAATATCTGATCGTGATGTTAAGTTCACATCGGCTTTTTGGAGAATTTTATTTGAAGGATTAGGAACTCAACTGAGTTTCAGCACCGCTTATCATCTGCAAACCGATGGACAAACAGAGCGGGTGAATCAAGTGGTTGAAGACATGCTGAGATCCTACGTGATGCAACAACCAAGTCGATGGGAGGAGTACCTACATTTAGTAGAATTTTCCTATAATAATGGTTATCATGTATCTTTGCATATGAGTCCATTTGAAGTACTCTATGGGCAGAAATGTCGTACCCCATCCAATTGGAGTGGGCCCGAAGATAAGCTTGTATTACGACTAGAAATGTTAGCAGAAATGGAACAGATAGTTAAGAAGGTACGGGCTAACTTGAAGGTAGCTCAAGACAGACAAAAAAGCTATGCAGATCGGAAAATAAATCTGAAAGAATTTCAGGTGGGGGAACACGTATATGTAAGAATCCGACCAAGGAAAAGTACGTTGCAGTGGAGTGGCTGCGCCAAATTAGCACCTCGCTTTTGTGGTCCCTTCCAAATTTTGGCCAGGATCGGGCCAGTAGCTTACCAATTAGCCCTACCTAGCCATATCAGGGTTCATAATGTATTTCATGTGTCAATATTAAAGAAATACATCTATGATCCTAAACACATAATTAGCTGGCAAGACATTCAGGTGGAACCGGAAGGAGAATTTCTGGTCAAGCCAGTGAGCATATTAGATCGGAGAAGAGTCATGCTGCGGAAGTGAGCCATCACCTAGGTTAAAGTGCAGTGGCAACACTTCGGACTGGATGAGGCCACCTGGGAAAATGAACAAAATATGAAAAAAGTATACCCTGAATTGTTTCTGGGTGAACAACTTCGGGACGAAGTTGACTTTTAGGAGGGGGAGATGTAACGCCCCTGGTAAACTTAGATAATTTTGCAAATAAATTACAGTAATTGAAATAGCACTATATGATGGTAAAACTGAGTAACAATGTCACATATGGTTGATTAATTAATCATGTTAGTTGGATTGCTTGGTAATTTATTTGAAGTTGCAAGAGGAGCAACTAGCATGAATATAGTTTTTATGGGAAAAGACTTACAAGAATATTTTCTTTAAAAAGAAAAGATATACATATTTATATATTTAAACTATATTAATAAGAAATGACATCTGTCCAGAAAGAGGGAAAACCCTAACTACCTCTGGGGGCAGTTGAGACCCCTATGAAAGAAATTGCTATGTCTGGTAAAGCTCAGATGGAAAGAGGGGGAAAGGAGGAGAAAAGAGATTGCTGTGAAAGTAAAAGAAAGAGATTGCTACGTCTGGTGAGGACCAGATAGCTTTCGTGAGGGAGGAAACCTCTCTGGAACCGCTATGTCTGGTAGGGACCAGATAGCGGGGCTCTGTTGGTAACAGAGAGCTGTAGACGATTTAAGTTTCGTGCAGACGAGCTTGGGGGTGGAAAGTCGCGAAGGACTTCCTAAGGTTGGGAGGAAAGCAAGCTTATAGCTAAGTGTGCATTTTCCAGGTATGGAATAATTAGAAAGAAAACCTTGACATTTTTTTTATTACGCTTTAATGATTGAAAAGCAGAAGTATTCACTGTATGGACAGTATGGGATAATATACTCTTACTGATCCTAGATAGCTTAAATATCAAAGAGAAAGACTGTTATGGTACAGACAGATAGTTAAAGTATCAATAATGAAGACAATTATGATATGAACCACCGTGTCAAGAATCAAGAACCAAACAATCTCTGCAGATATCTGAACATGTTCCAAAGCAAAAGATAAGCTCAATAACTTAAAGTACCGAGAAACCCTTCGTAGTTCCAGTAACGAGATGAAAGCAAATAACATATAAGTATTTACGAATTTCTGAATAAATATATATAACCACAGTACTCCGTTGGGAGTAAGACTTATACAAGCCGGTTGTGATCAACCGGGAATAAACATCATACAGTAAAACCATAAATTCATAAACAAATCTCTATTAAACAGAGAATATCGACATTCATACATAACACGGAACAATGTTAAAAGTGTGTCTGAGGGCAAAACTCCTTGCTCGTATCGGGTAACAGGCCTCACGAAGAGGCGAACCTGTAAGAGCAAGTGAGGCCTCATTGGTCGGCACCTGCGAGCCACGTGGGTAATAACCTCACGGCGGCCGATGACCGAGTGTTAATGTAACAAAGTTGCAGTATGGAGCAAGACTGTGGACAGGAGGTCGAAGGCATTGCTAATATCATTATAAGCGAAGGAAGAATTGATACTATTCGGTAATTTAAAGAAAATGCCATAGATTAAAATAAAGGAATACATGAACCATGCAATGGTATTGCGCGAATAATATATCTGTCAAGAAAATACAACCACAACAGCCTTGGCTGATTTCACTTACGGGTATAACCGTTGTCCATATAACTTACATTAAGTAAATATTGCTCAGAATAAACAATGTTAATGGGTAACCGGAAAAAGAACTCTGGTCCCATTGATAACTATACATGAACAGAGCTAAAAACACACTCTTAGAGAGAGTCCAAACAAAGAAGCACGAAACTGCTCGGACAACATTCAAGATGCTTCTTAGTGGTAAATTTTCACACAAAAACAAAAACATCTGCCTGCATAAAACGCCAAATGAGTTTGGAATAATCCTCGAAGGGATAAGGGCGTCCGCCTGTCAGTTAAACGACGCCCTTAGAAATATGTAAGAGCTAAAAGGATCGTAAGGAAGCTTAACGGATTGAATGCATACCTGTCATAACTGGTCAACGGACTAGACCAGGTCGAGGAACTATGCACCGAACCCTCCTCCTGTAAAACAAAACAGAAAATGAACTCATATTATATAACCGTAAGACGGAAAATGGCATAATAAACACTCGACGTAATACTAGTTAAGAAAACATGAAGTTTTACCTGTGCGGTGGGGCTAAGGAATCCGGCCGAGGGCAATGCCATACATTGTTGCAGTCGGAGCTCGGCGTTACCACAGTTGCAGAGCATGTAGCAGAGAACAAGTGAAGAATGAGAACGAAGACTGAAAACAACACATAACATACTCCGATGCCGAGGTATGCCACCTGGGGGTTCAATCGACGGTCGAAACAAGTCCCTCGATCTCCACCGTCGGATGATCGGGGTCTGCCCGCCAACCCACAGCGCACCGGAGCCGCACCATTAAGGCCCATGCCTCGGGCGGGTGATGGAGTTAATGCTCCGATCTGGAGCATGGCTGAGGTGAACCACCTGTGCGCCAGGTGTGACCGGAAATGTGAACCGAGGCCTCAGGTATGGTCGGAGAAGACCAAAGGCCGAGACCTTATTCAAACATCCATGCATAAACAGGAGATTGCCGGCGGCGATATTACCTGGGGCAGTACAGAAATAAATGTGCGTGTAATCTTGGGTATCAAAACAAATCTTGAACTTTGGAATAAACGCATACCCGTCACGTAAGTGTACAGTGATCACATGGAACCATATTGATACAAATTTGTTAATAAAGATTTGCATTTCGTGTCACTTCGTGTGTAGTTATATGCGTAGACATATAAATCCTTGTTTAAATACTTTATGATGTGGTAAAGAATGACACCACACGGATAAAAGAAGTAAAGGAATTAAATTTTTTTTTTATTGTTATGGTTGGGAACATTACAAGTGGTATGAGAGCCCAGGTTTGCAACACTGTGACCTTGGGCTAGTGCAGTAGATATAGTAATATATATATATATATTTTTCTGTTCCAGCAAACAAGTAACTGTTTATGAATTTAATATATATATATCCATGAAATGTACTAAATTTTAAACTAGGTGATAACAGAACATGAGAAGAACCAACAGTGCACCACATAGGAACGTGGATCATGTTACCCCTCCTCAAGGAAACCCAGAATTATGGGTACAACTGGGGGAAGAGGCACGCAACACCAATTTGACCATATTGGAGACCGTACAGGAACTGAAGGACGAAATGGCTCGATTGCGCGAGGATAATGCCAGATTAACCATGGAACAGGAAAGGATCCTGAAAAGTTTGTCAGATAAACAGAATCAGCACCAACCCCATCCTAGCCCGGAACAAACACGGATACCGGAGGAACAGGGATACTATACTGAACAGGAAGAAACAGAAGGAAGGGCAGAGGCTCGAGGAGAAAAATCTGATAATGCCTCTGAACATCAAACCTCTAAGAGACAACGAATGGAGTTACAGGGAGAGTTTCGAAAAATCAAACCGCCTCATTTTGATGGAGAATCAGAAGAAGCTGCAGAAGCTTGGTTAATTAATATGAACAAATAATTTCAGGTTTATGAATATGACCATCATCTTCAAGCACGGTTAGCTATTTTTCAGTTGCAAGCCAAGGCAACATTATGGTGGGAGGAAGTAAAGATGATACGAGGGGTGAATGAGCAAGACATCACATGGGAAACTTTTCAGAAATATTTTAAAGAAAAGTATCTGACTGAACGATTCTACGATGAAAAGGCCAGAGAATTCCACGACCTGCGACTTGGACAGCAGACTATGGACGAATTTGTCACCAAATTCACATCTCTGCTCCGCTATGTACCATACTTCGGGAGGAGAAGGCCAAAGTACAGCGGTTTATTAGCAGTCTCCCTCAAGCAATGCGGGAGAGGATTGAATTTGACAATCCGAAATCCATGGATGAGGCAATACGGAAAGCCCGAATATGCTTCTATCAGAATAAGCAAAAAGGAGAAGGTGTAGGAAGGCGGTGGATGGATAAAAGGAACAGCAGAACGGCCATGGGAAACAAGGGAGTTCAGAGCAATTTTAGTAAAGGATCTGTAAAGGGTTCTAACAACAGAAACCAATCCAGGAATCAGCTCCAACTTAAGCCACCTAATGAATCCAGAAATAGTGAATCATTGGGCAGAGTCGATAACGAGGGGACAACCAGGCCACCAGTTCAGTGCTGGGGGTGTGGAGGACCACACTATATTAAGAATTGTCCTCATCGGAGAAACAACGATCAAGTGTCTCAGGTTTATGAAGCCTCAACTGTAGGAGATGTGGCTCGGTCGATGGCAAGAATAAACGCAGCTCTTGAGGACCGGCAAGCTGATTATCAACCAACGATGATAGAATTCGAAGGTAAGATTTTTGATAAAACTGTTTCTATTTTGGTTGATCCAGGTGCTACATTGAGTTATGTTAGCCCCAAGATTGTGTAAAATTGTAAACTGCAGCTTACTAAATTTAAACAACCATGGCTAGTCCAGCTCGCCACAAGAGCAAAAAGGCGAGTGCTGGCCAAGGTCAGCAGTTGCCCATTAAAAATTGCTGGTCAAACCGTGACCACCGAATTGAATGTACTTCCTCTAGGATCATATGATGTACTAATCAAAATGGATTGGTTGGAAAAGCGGTGGTCTGTCATAAAATGCAAAACGAAAATAATATCTTATCAGGATGAACTGGGAGATCAACAAGAAATTCAAGGCATTCTTAAGCCTGTACAAGTTCGGCCAATCACTGCTTCGCAACTAGCAAAGTGCATTAGGAAAAAGTGTCAAATATATGCGTTTCAAGTGGGATTCGCTAGTTCTGAGAATAATGAGAGTACCTTGGAAAACATACCAGTAGTTCGCTCGCAGATGTATTTCCTGAGGAAATACCAAGACTACCACCAAAAAGGAATCTGGATTTCACCATAGAATTGGTACCCGGTGCAGCCCCGGTATCCCGAGCACCGTACCGAATGAGTGTACCCGAACTAACAGAATTAAAGATGCAATTACAAGAATTATTGGACAAAAAGTACATTCGTCCGAGTGTATCTCCATGGGGAGCCCCTGTACTGTTCGTCAGGAAAAAGGACGGAACATTCCATATGTGCATCGATTATCGGCAGTTGAATAAACTAACAGTTAAGAATAAGTATCCACTGCCCCGGATCGACGAATTATTCGATCAAGTGAAGGGAGCCACGGTGTTCTCGAAGATTGATTTAAGATCCGGATATCACAAAATCAGAATTAAGGAAGAGGATGTAGCTAAAACTGCTTTCCGCACCCGTTATGGGCATTATGAGTTTGTGGTGTTACCATTCGGGTTGACTAATGCACCAGCGGCATTTATGTGTCTAATGAATAGTGTCTTTCATAAATATTTGGACAAGTTTGTGTTAATCTTCATTGATGATATATTAATATATTCCCGGAACATCCAGGAACATGAAGAGCATCTTAGATTGGTGCTGCAAACACTTCGGGAACATCAGTTGTACGCCAAGTATAGCAAATGTGACTTTTATAAGGAACAGATCCAGTATCCGGGATACATCATAACCAAGGAAGGCATTGCGGTGGATCCCGAAAAGATCAGAACCATAATGGAATGGACGATACCGAAGGATGTGGCAGATATAAGATCCTTCATGGGCTTGGCAGGATACTATCACCAATTTGTGGAAGGATTTTCCCGGGTTGCATACCCCATCACCTCTTTACAAAAGAAAGGAAGAATTTTTAAGTGGACTGCAGAATGCCAGCAAAGTTTTGATCAGCTTAAACATTTGCTTACGACTGCCCCGGTGTTGAGCATCGCAGACCCGGAAAAAGATTATACGGTCTGCACGGATGCGAGTAAAGAGGGGATAGGAGGCGTATTAATGCAGGAAGGAAAAGTGGTCGCATATGAATCCAGGAAGTTGAAAGAACATGAACAAAAATATTCGGCATATCACTTGGAATTAACTGCTATTGTGCATGCACTAAGGATGTGGCGTCACTACCTTTTGGGAAGGAAATTTTTGCTGCTGACAGATCATCACAGCCTGACCAGCTACTTTAATCAGCCCACATTAAACGCAAGACAAGCTCGGTGGGTGGATTTCTTGAGTGGGTTTGATTTCGAAATTAAACACCTGAAGGGGAAGGAAAATCGGGTGGTTGATGCTTTAAGCCGGAAAATTCATTGTTTATATGAAATTGCTACTAGCAAGGGTTGGTCTACTTTTCATGAAGAAATCAAACAAGTGGCTGAACAAGATCCAGAATACCAGCAGAAGAAGCGGCAAGTGCACGAAGTGACCAGTCACCTAAGACAACAAGGTTATGAGTTAAAGACTCTGGGCATTTTGTATTATAAGAAAAGAATATACATACCCAATCAAGCGGAAGTTAAGAAAAGGATCTTGGACGAGTATCATAAGAGTCCTTACGCAGGACACCCGGGGTACCAAAAGTTCATTACTGCTCTTCGGAAAGAGTGTTACTGGCCTGGAATGAAGAAGGAGGTAATAGACTATCTATCTCGATGTATAGAATGCCAGCAGGTTAAGGTGGAACATCAGCACCCTGCAGGGCTGTTGCAACCTCTACCTATACCAGAATGGAAATGGGAAGTTATCACCATGGATTTTATCATTGGATTACCCAAGTCCAAGAAGGGTAATGATTCTATCATGGTCGTAGTGGACAAACTCAATAAGTCAGCCCACTTCATCCCTGTACAATCTACATACAGGGCAGCTCAAATAGCAAACATTTTTATACAGAACATCTTTAGACTCCATGGTTTGCCCAAAACCATAATATCTGATCGTGATGTTAAGTTCACATCGGCTTTTTGGAGAACTTTATTTGAAGGATTAGGAACTCAACTGAGTTTCAACACCGCTTATCATCCGCAAACCGATGGACAAACAGAGCGGGTGAATCAAGTGGTTGAAGACATGCTGAGATCCTATGTGATGCAACAACCAAGTCGATGGGAGGAGTACCTACATTTAGTAGAATTTGCCTATAATAATGGTTATCATGCATCTTTGCATATGAGTCCATTTGAAGTACTCTATGGGCGGAAATGTTGTACCCCATCCAGTTGGAGTGGGCCCGAAGATAAGCTTGTATTAGGACCAGAAATGTTAGCAGAAATGGAACAGATGGTTAAGAAGGTACGGGCTAACTTGAAGGTAGCTCAAGATAGACAAAAAAGCTATGCAGATCGGAAAAGAAATCTGAAATAATTTCAGGTGGGGGAACACGTATATGTAAGAATCTGACCAAGGAAAAGTACGTTGCAGTGGAGTGGCTGTGCCAAATTAGCACCTCGCTTTTGTGGTCCCTTCCAAATTTTGGCCAGGATCGGGCCAGTAGCTTACCAATTAGCCCTACCCAGCCATATCAGGGTTCATAATGTGTTTCATGTGTCAGTATTAAAGAAATACATCTATGATCCTAAACACATAATTAGCTGGCAAGACATTCAGGTGGAATCGGAAGGAGAATTTCTGGTCGAGCCAGTGAGCATATTAGATCGGAGAAGAGTCGTGCTGCGGAAGCGAGCCATCACCCAGGTTAAAGTGCAGTGGCAGCACTTTGGACCAGATGAGGCCACCTGGGAAGATGAACAAAATATGAAAAAAGTATACCCTGAATTGTTTCTGGGTGAACAACTTCGGGACAAAGTTGACTTTTAGGAGGGGGAGATGTAACGCCCCTGGTAAACTTAGATAATTTTGCAAATAAATTATAGTAATTGAAATAGCACTATATGATGGTAAAACTGAGTAACAATGTCACATATGGTTGATTAATTAATCATGTTAGTTGGATTGCTTGGTAATTTATTTGAAGTTGTAAGAGGAGCAGCTAGCATGAATATAGTTTTTATGGGAAAAGACTTACAAGAATATTTTCTTTAAAAAGAAAAGATATACATATTTATATATTTAAACTATATTAATAAGAAATGACATATGTCCAGAAAGAGGGAAAACCCTAACTACCTCTGGGTGCAGTTGAGACCCCTATGAAAGAAATTGCTATGTCTGGTAAAGATCAGATGGAAAGAGGGGGAAAGGAGGAGAAAAGAGATTGCTGTGGAAGCAACATAAAGAGATTGCTACGTCTGGTGAGGACCAGATAGCTTTCGTGAGGGAGGAAACCTCTCTGGAACCGCTATGTCTGGTAGGGACCAGATAGCGGGGCTCTATTGGTAACAGAGAGTTGCAGACGATTTAAGTTTCCTGCAGACGAGCTTGGGGGTGGAAAGTCGCGAAGGACTTCCTAGGGTTGGGAGGAAAGCAAGCTTATAGCTAAGTGTGCATTTTCCAGGTATGGAATAATTAGAAAGAAAACCTTGACATTTTTTTTATTACGCTTTAATGATTGAAAAGCAGAAGTATTCACTGTATGGATAGTATGGGATAATATACTCTTACTGATTCTAGATAGCTTAAATATCAAAGAGAAAGACTGTTATGGTACAGACAGATAGTTAAAGTATCAATAATGAAGACAGTTATGATATGAACCACCGTGTCAAGAATCAAGAACCAAACAATCTCTGCAGATATCTGAACATGTTCCAAAGCAAAAGATAAGCTCAATAACTTAAAGTACCGAGAAACCCTTCGTAGTTCCAATAACGAGATGAAAGCAAATAACATATAAGTATTTACGAATTTCTGAATAAATATATATAGCCACAGTACTCCGTTGGGAGTAAGACTTATACAAGCCGGTTGTGATCAATTGGGAATAAAGATCATACAGTAAAACCATAAATTCATAAACAAATCTCTATTAAACAGAGAATATCGACATTCATACATAACACGGAACAATGTTAAAAGTGTGTCTGAGGGCAAAACTCCTTGCTCGTATCGGGTAACAGGCCTCACGAAGAGGGGAACCTGTAAGAGCAAGTGAGGCCTCATTGGTCGGCACCTGCAAGCCAAGTGGGTAATAACCTCACGACGGCTGATGACCGAGTGTTAATGTAACAAAGTTGCAGTATGGAGCAAGCCTGTGGACAGGAGGTCGAAGGCATTGCTAATATCATTATAAGCGAAGGAAGAATTGAAACTATTCGGTAATTTAAAGAAAATGCCATAGATTAAAATAAAAGAATACATGAACCATGCAATGGTATTGCGCGAATAATATATCTGTCAAGAAAATACAACCACAACAGCCTCGGCTGATTTCACTTACGGGTATAACCGTTGTCCATATAACTTACATTAAGTAAATATTGCTCAGAATAAACAATGTTAATGGGTAACCGGAAAAAGGACTCTGGTCCCATTGATAACTATACATGAACAGAGCTAAAAACACACTCTCACAGAGAGTCCAAACAAAGAAGCACGGAACTGCTCGGACAACATTTGAGATGCTTCTTAGTGGTAAATTTTCACACAAAAACAAAAACATCCGCCTGCATAAAATGTCAAATGAGTTTGGAATAATCCTTGAAGGGATAAGGGCGCCCGCCTGTCAGTTAAACAACGCCCTTAGAAATATGTAAGAGCTAAAAGGATCGTAAGGAAGCTTAACGGATTGAATGCATACCTATCATAACCGGTCAACGGACTAGACCAGGTCGAGGAACTATGCATCGAACCCTCCTCCTGTAAAACAAAACAGAAAATGAACTCATATTATATAACCGTAAGACGGAAAATGGCATAATAAACGCTCGACGTAATACTAGTTAAGAAAACACGAAGTTTTACCTGCGCGCTGGGGCTAAGGAATCCGGCCGAGGGCAATGCCATACATTGTTGCAGTCGGAGCTCGGCGTTACCACAGTTGCAGAGCATGTAGCAGAGAACAAGTGAAGAATGAGAACGAAGATCGAAAACAACACATAACATACTCCGATGCCGAGGTATGCCACCTGGGGGTTCAATCGACGGTCGAAACAAGTCCCTCGATCTCCACCGTTGGATGATCGGGGTCTGCCCGCCAACCCACAGCGCGCCGGAGCCGCGCCATTAAGGCCCATGCCTCGGGCGGGTGACGGAGTTAATGCTCCAATCTGGAGCATGGCCGAGGTGAACCACCTGTGCGCCAGGTGTGACCGGAAATGTGAACCGAGGCCTCAGGTATGGCCGGAGAAGACCAAAGGCCGAGACCTTATTCAAACATCCATGCATAAACAGGGGATTGCCGGCGGCGATATTACTTGGCGCAGTGCAGAAATAAATATGCGTGTAATCCTGGGTATCAAAACAAATCTTGAACTTTGGAATAAACGCATACCCGTCACATAAGTGTACAGTGATCACATGGAACCATATTGATACAAATTTGTTAATAAAGATTTGCATTTCGTGTCACTTCGTGTGTAGTTATATGCGTAGACATATAAATCCTCGTTTAAATACTTTATGATGTGGTAAAGAATGACAGCACACGGATAAAAGAAGTAAAGGAATTAATTTTTTTTTTTTATTGTTATGGTTGGGAACATTACATCTTTCTTCTTACCACCCTCTCTCCCCCCCTCTAAATCAATTTCTCTCCCTCCCTCTCTCTCTCTCTCCTTCTCTCTCTCACGTCCTCTCTCTCCCTTTCTCTCCCACCTCACTTTTTCTCTTTCATAATCCTTCTCTCTCTCTCTCTTCACTCTCCAACTCTATCACTATCTCCCTCCCTCTCTCCTTTATCTCTCTATCTCACCCCAAACATACACACTCTCTCTCTTCATATCTCCCTTGTCACTCCCTCTCTCTCTTTCTCTCTCCACTTTTTTCTCTCTGTCTTTTTTCTTCCCTCCCTCTTTCCCCTTCAAACTTCATCTCTCTATCCCCCCTCTCCTCCTCTCTCCTTTCCTCTCTCCTTCTCTCTCTCAAGTCCTCTGTCTCGTCCTTCCTCTCTCTCCCCTTCTCTCACACCCTCTATCTCTCCACCTCTATCATTCTTTGTCTTTGTTCTTCCCTCCCATATATATTTTGAATTCATATA